>PVKB01003326.1:0-208047 GCA_004027205.1 Ctenodactylus gundi | reverse complement strand
AGCTATGTGGCAAACCCCCCAGTTTTGGTGTGTGATTGGGCTGGTAGCCAAAGACGGGTAAGATTTCTCTGCATTCAAGACAACCTAAGACAGGATGCATGCCATGCTGCATGTAGTCCAATGACGGGTAAGTTCTGACTGTAAGGGAACAACCTAAGACAGGCACAGTCTCGCACCAAACTTTACATTAAAAAATAAAAAAGGGGGAGATGTTGGGGCCCTCAGAGCCCGAGAGCCTCAGCATTGCTGGCCATGGCCACGTTCCTTTCCACGAAGAAGCGTTTATTGTCTGGAATTTAAGTCAGGTGTTGTTCTGCTTGAAATTTGGATCAGGTGTTGAACCACGGGACTGTTCTGAAGAGGAAGTCTCAAGGTGGGGTGATGGGCCTGGAGAGTTTGTTAGCCTATTAGGTTGCTTGTATGCTAATGTTAGCCTATTAGATTGCTTGTATGTTAATGTGGGTATGGAAGGGTATTTAAGCTTGGGCTTTGCGGAATAAAGAGAGTCAAGTTGGGAGTCCTGGAGTCAGTAAACGTTCCACAATGGTGAGAGTCCGTGTGGTGTCTCTGCCAGTCGAAGACGCCACAAATTCATTGGTTAATCAATTGATTGTGGTGCTGAGGGTGAGCCCAGGTCCTTCACACCCAGCCCATTTTTAGTTTCAGTTTTGAGACAAGGTCTCACAAAGTCATTAAGTTTGAGCCCAAGCTGGGCTCAAATCTGTGATCCTCCTGCCTTAGCTTTCCAGAGTTCTGGGATTTCGAGCGTGTGCCACTGGGCGCATCCACCTTCTCTTACTGTCATATTTTGTTTGTGCTTTCAGATGCTGATGATGGGACTGTCCATGTATGTGGTGTTCAGCACTCACAGGAGTCTACTCAGGAAACAAGGACTACCTCTTACAAATCAGATTGTGAGCTGGATGACCTTAGGTAAGTGGCCACTCAAACCCAGTGGGTTTATTGGGTTTTATATTGAGTCAGTTACCACAAAATGACTACTTTCTGTCTAAATTATTATTATTGAAAGAAATAATTTTCTTTCAGGAAAATAATAATGACCAGCTATTATTTCTGTCTTGCTGGAGTTTGACAAAGAAAATTAGTACTCTTGTGAACTGTATGTGTTAATAATTACTTGATAGAATGTTTATGATCTGATGATAAGGCCATACATTTATTAGTATTTGATAAAAGCCTAATGATTGACTCCCGAAGAGAGTAAGGGTTTATAAAGAGAATAATATGGTCAATTCAAAAATTCTCTGTTTTTACTTGGAAGTAGGAAATAGTTAATTTTTATATGTGTCCCTTTCTAAAAATAACATTGATTAGCCTCATCCCAGCACATTATGCATTTTATGGAGCTAGTTAAGTGTTTCTAAGCTTACTCCTCTAGGTAGCAACCTTACAGAAGTAAGAGCAGAGGAATGTAACTTTTGAAGCAAACATGTAACTTAAGGACCTAGGATTTCCCTTCTAACTGGAAGGCAGGAGCCAGCTGTTAAGTCCAGATTTTTCACTTTAAAAAGATACTTTGTTATTCTGTGATTTAGTATGGAGTTTTACATTTTTTAAAAATGACTTTTTGTTCATCATTTTAAAAATGAAAAGGTCTTTAAATGGAACTTCACTTTAAAAGAGTCACATGTTTTTTTGGGATTGCTTTTAAAGCCCAAGTAGAAACTTAGAAGGAATCAGACATGTGTGTCTTAAATTTTGGTATGCTTATTTGGCAGGCTCCTTAGTGTTTAAATGTAAATTATTCTTGAACAATAATTGCTATTTATCTGACTACACACATGCACATTTAATATATAATATATATGTAAATTTCTGCTTTTCATTGTTTAGGTTTCATTTCATTAAATGCATTCTGTAGTGATAATTCTTTTTGAATTATCTTAATTTTAAAACTACTATTTACATTGATTCTGCATGAAAAATGTGTGACTACTTCTTTTAAAAAATTTATGTTTGGTGTGTACTACATTCTGGCACTGTTCTGTTCCTTGTGATTAATAAATGTTGGCTAAATCTCTGTCCTCTTACAGCTTTATTCTGTAAGGGTAGAGGAAGTAATATTTTAGAGGTGATTGTATTTAAGAATATCTCATATGAAATTCATAGAAAACTAAAAAATTATAAAGTCTACTATGCAATATGACTTTACAAATGTGTGGTCATATGTGAAACAAATTAGCATAAAAACAATACATAAACAGTAAAAGTTGGAGACTAGGCGTGCATGAATAGCCACTCCCCTCCTGCTTGCTAATAACCTTGCGTCTTGGTAGTATACCTATATCTAGTTTCTTATATTTCTTACCCACCTAAGAATAAACCAAAGAAGATTTTTAAAAGAAAAGAAAAACTGTGTTTATTATTTTTTAATTTTGTCATCCCTAATTGATTCAGCTGACCTCCTAATGACTTTCATGGTATTTTCCTTCCTTTTTAAATAACATTAAATTTTTTGAAATATATAGCACCTCTCCCCACAGTCTGTTACTTAATTTGCATTTGTCTGATGTTTTCTTATAATTAAATTATTTAAGGTTATAGCTGGGTATGGAGGCACATGCCTGTACCCCCTGATACTTGGGAGGCTGAAGCAGAGGATAATAAGTTTAAGGGCAACCTGGACAATTTATCAACCTTGTCTCAAAAAATAATTGTTAGGCTTTATTGGTGAGAATATACTATGTAATTTCCATGTCCAGTTCAGATCCAGGGACCCATGTTCTGGTGATGTTCTGGTGATGTTAATTTTGATCATGCCATAAAGATGTTGCTCACTGTAGACTTATTGTTTTATCTTCTTCTATGCAACTAAGCATTTCTATGCATTTTTTCAAAGGTTTTAAATTCATAACTGTTGTGTATTTTGTATTCAAACTGTCTTAGATTTTAGCAGTGATGTCCCCTTTAGACTGTCTTGTAATAGAATCCCTTTTTCATGATGGAATTAAAAAAATGTAGACCCTAGATTCTGCTGAATAGCGTAAGGCGTAGAGTAGTTGACTTATAGAAAAATCATCCTTATCTCCCAGAATCTCTTCCAAGCACTGATACATGATGAACTAACTACAGTGAACATTTTTTCCTAATATGCGTTGTGATTCATAAATGGATGACAATATATTATAAAACTGGTTCTACTTACGTTGCTCAGAGTGGGGACTCTTCCATCCCCACTATTACTTCATCAGTCCTTTAGGCAAAAATAAAACAAGTACAAAATGCATCATTTTGTTGAATAGATCTCCTTTTAACTGATATTTAAAGTAAATACAGAAGTGTTATTTCTACCTGTTACAATATGTATCAGATGATAACATTACTGAAACTACCTACACCTCTGAAAAACATCAGAAACTTTCACTTAAGAGTGTTAGAAATATAATTCGCATAGTCTTGCAGGAACTTGCATGACTTTCAATAAAATTGTCTTTACATTAACCTTATGAGATACTGATTAATAAGAATAACAGTAACTACCAATTGCTAAGTATTGTGTATTAGTCACTGAGCTTAGGAACCATTTTATAGGTGAAATTATATTTCAGCCTCAGGCAGTTTTTGAATGTTTTTCCTGTTTGACAGATGGGTAAACTTCTACTTAGATAGATTAACAAACTTGCCCCACAATTAAACAGTTGATGAGTAGTTTAGCTGGATTCTCTCCCAAGTCTCCATGCTCTGGAACACTAGAGATTAGCAAGTTATGTACATTTCCTTTTTAAAAGAGATGGAGAGAATCTGTGGTTTGTTACTCTATCCCCTTTTATCGCCCTGCCTCTGTTGAGGTAGTTGTCTTTCTGGGGGGAAAGACTTTCATTCATTATGACTCTTATTACAACCCTTATGCACAATAAAGTAATTTTCTCCTGTTTCCAATTTCCCAAGTGGCGCACTACAACTATTAGTCCATACTTCAGAGTAGGAAACCTTGGAAGAATGGGGGTTATGGAAAGTCAGTTTCTAGAGAGTAAGCTGTTTTTGAACTAAAATATAAGTCCCTAATTAAGAGATAATTTGCTAAATTTTAAGTAATACATTTTATTTTATTAGAAAATAACAAGTTATTTGTTTAGGAATTAGTATTACTGCAAAGATCCAATCTGAATGTAAATTGAGAAACTATGAGTTAGGCCAAAGTATAGTTAATACAGTGTAATTTTAATTAAAAAATGCAGAGTTTCTGATTTCTTACAGAAATCACACAACCAAGTGCAGCCTCATGTCAGAGGTCACACAATACAATAGTAAGTGTCATAAATGAGAATAAATTACTTAAGGCTCCTAAGCTAACATTGTGTCTCTTGTACTGACAGATGACCTAGTTTGTTTTATTGCAGCCTGTTCCTTGGTCGTGCCACTGCTGAGTTCTCCGATTCTCTTTCAGCGATTGTTCAGCATACTTATTTCCTTGATGTCAACCTACTTACTTCTCAGCACAGGGTATGCACTTTTTAAAAATTTAATTTTGTAGTAGGAATTTTAAATGATGTGTTGACAGATTCCCTAGTAGTATGGAAATCAAATGTTTTATAGATCTTGAGGGATAAATTATAAGTATTTCTACTCTGTATGACTTGATCCATAATCTTCTGGGTTTTTCATTATTACTTTCATATTGTAGTTTGTTATCTTTGTCTTCTGTTTATTTACTGAGGTGACTAAAATTTCACTTATCTCCTAATGCTAATTGATTATGGAAAAAATTTAAGTCTTAAATAAAGACTTAAAAGGATTTTTATTTTGTTGCATTCTTTTAGTGCATTTTAAATTATACTTTAGGGTGAGATATAGCTCATTTGTAGAGCACTTGTCGAGCATGTACAAGACCCTGACTCCAGTCCCCAACATCTGAAAACAAAACAAAGTAAAACAAAAAACAAAACAATACCTTCTTATTAGTTCATTCTTGTTTAGGTGTAATTTGTTTTACTCTTAGTTTTATATCAATCATTACAGTCCCAGGATTTCTTTAATTCAAGAAACTTTGAGAATATTTTACCAAAAGTTAAAAGAATTCATTTTTACTTAAAATTGATATTTTTCTCACCAACTAGTATAAAATAAAGAATCCAGCTGGAAGCATAGTTCACTGTGATTAGAGCACTTGCCTAGGAAACTGGAGGCCCCAGGTTTGATTCCATAATAGCCAGCCATGGTGGTGTATGCCTGTAATCCAAGCACTCGAAAGGTTGAGGCAAAAGGGTTTCTCTGAGTTCAAAGCTAGCTAGCCTGGTCTTCATACTGAAATCAGGACCAAAGTGGTCTGAATTACAGAGTGAGATCCTGTTGAGAGAGGGAGAGAGAGGAGAGATTCCAGCAGCATGGTTTAGTGTGAATGTTGAAGCATTCTTTAGAACTTTTGAGTTATATACTCATTTATTTTTATTTTGAAGGAAAGAATTCTTCACTTGCTTTTGAATTTTATCTTTATTTAAACCCTTATAAGGATGAGAAATGTTTACAGAAAGATTGAATTAACACTACTCATAGAAAGTTCCAAGTTGGATTCAAATATAAGATGTTGATGTAAATTATTCTAAAACTAGGGATTCAGTTTTGTGCAGTCAACACATTATTTGCAATTTAGATGAGTTTGTAAAGCCATTTTGGATCCAAGTTTAGTTAGGAAGTGTAGTTGTTCTAGTTTAGAATTAGAGAGTGTTTTCAAAATCTTTTCATGTAGATTAACACCCTAAGAGACCGAGACCTCAGGAGTTCTTGGAGCCCCCAGATAGGAAGTGATATTTTGGTTCACTAACTAGTCTTGCCTCATCAAAGCTCTCCACATCACCTGTCCTTTACAACCTCCCTGACTAACCAGGTGTGGATCACAGCTCTGAAGATGTAATATGAACACAATGGGAATTCTCACAAGTTACCTAATAAATAGTTAAAGTATACTTACTTTGGGACTTTGAACTTGGAGCTTTGAAATACAATTAGAAGTCTGTGAGTATGTGATTGTTCTTGTTCAAGATTGATAAACATGGCTGGGCATGGTGGCACACACCTGTAGTCCCAGGCAAGAAGATCATAAGTTTGAGGACAACCTGGGCTAGCTACATGCTGGACCCTTTCTCAAAAACCAACAGTAAAAAGAATGATAAACATCATAAGGTCTTAAAACCTTTTACATTTTCTCCCTCTATTGGAGAAATTTCAGACTACAATTCAGAATAAATAGATTAACATCTATCAAAATAAAAATGAATTAGAACATGTACAAGGTTTCAGTCTAGATAAGAAAGCATATAATCATTTTTATTTTAACCCACCATTTTGGAGTGAAACACAAGCTATATTAAGAGATCATGCTCAGAGGTTGGCTTAAAAAATAAGTATTTTAGAAGGTCCAGAAATACTTGTACATAGTCACTTTATAATGAATAAACCTTTATTTTGGAACTTTTAAATTCTAAAGCAGTAAACAGATTCAAAGCAAAATATAGTAGATTAAAAAATAAAAACAAAACTAGAAGTAGATATGATTTGCTTTGTTAGAAATAAGAGAAGGAAAAAAGGAAGGCTAACTGAAGTTTTATTTTAAGTTAAAAAAAAAAAAGAAACACTGTTAATATAGAGTAAGTTAATTTCTAACTGACTTTAGGGTATTAGAGGGCCTTAAATCATTAATGAGAATTACCAAAATAATCATAAACACACTCATTTATTTTGAGAAAATCTAAGAAGTTAAAGTTCATCCCTAAGATTAGAATATTAATACTGAGTGTGACCTTATTAATGAATGAGTTAAGAGATAAATTATTCAACATTAGAACCTATATTTAGCTTTGTTAAAATCAGAAAGCTGTCTGATACAAGTCTGATAATTTAGTGTAGTTCATTTTTCTGTGTCAAATCAGTTTGCAAAACATAATCTACCTGTAATATACTACTTTAGATAACCTAGAGTTTGTCTATGTAGATTATTAAATATTCAAAGATAAACGAAATTTAAAAGAAATGCAGCATTATTACATTTCAGAAACACAGTATATTAACCCTAAATTCTAAGAATGCATCCTTGATTTAATGAATAAAGATTCGTTTTAATCAGCACATAATTATCTTTATGCAAATAGAAGCTATTATAATACTTGAATATAGTTTATTCTCTTAAGTTGATTAAACATTTCCCTCTGAAATTTTGTTTGTCATTCCTTTGCTTAACAAACCTATATTTATAACCTATATTTAGCTTTGTTAAAATCAGAAAGCTGTCTGAAACAAGTCTGATAATTTAGTGTAGTTCATTTTTCTGTGTCAAATCAGTTTGCAAAACATAATCTACCTGTAATATACTACTTTAGATAACCTAGAGTTTGTCTATGTAGATTATTAAATATTCAAAGATAAACGAAATTTAAAAGAAATGCAGCATTATTATATTTCAGAAACACAGTATATTAACCCTAAATTCTAAGAATGCATCCTTGATTTAATGAATAAAGATTCGTTTTAATCAGCATATAATTATCTTTATGCAAATAGAAGCTATTATAATACTTGAATATAGTTTATTCTCTTAAGTTGATTAAACATTTCCCTCTGAAATTTTGTTTGTCATTCCTTTGCTTAACAAACCTCAGTATAAGCTTAAATGTCTTTTCAGCCCTATTCAGTTTGCAGAAAAATCAAACCAACGCATCCTAATTTAGCAGTGTTTATATTCTCTTCAAGCCCGTAATGACATTTCATTGATATTTTGGTTTATTAATTTAGATTTTCAGTCTTCATACTAAATACTAATTGGCCCAAGGGATAAAGTCTCATAGGAATACTGTCTCTGATTTTGATTTATTTATCTATGTTGTACAAAGGAAACTGGTCAAAGTGTATAGTTTTTCAAAAGGAGAAAAATCTTTGTAACCTTATCTGTAGAACTATGAAATTATGTCTGTGTATTTTGGAAAAAAATGAACTCAGATGTAACTGCAAATATTTTACAAATTTATGGTCCCCTTTTGTTAGAGAATACATCATAATTCACTTAATCAACAGGTTTTTTTTTTTTTAACATCACCAGTGTCCTAAGCATTAGGCAGGCATACAGAGAGAAGTATTACTGTAAGGCAGACATACGATACAGTTTTGAACTACTATAAAATGATTTACAGTGTTAGATGGTGACAACTGGAACAATTAAGTATTGTGAATTGTCAGACATGAATAATGTGTAGAGAGTGTGAGTAGCTTGTAGCCATCAAGCTGTCAAGTGGAAAGGGCACCTGAACATTTCTTTTTGAGACAAGGTAGTAGGTAGTCTATATGTCACGCTGGTCCTGAACCCACTGTGTAGTTCAGCCTGGCCTCAAACTCCCAGCAATCCTGCCTCAGCTTCCCAAGTGCTGAGACTACATTCAGAGGCCACCATGCCGGCTATTCTGTGGTGCTGGGGGATTGAACCTGTGGCCTCCTGCTGCCTAGATAAGTGCTCTAATCACTGAGATATACCCCCAGCCCAAGTACACTGAATTTTTAAAAAAGACTAGGATATAGGGATTCTTAATTTTTATTTTTCAATTATTTTTAGAAAAGAAGGGAGAAAATTATTTATTAACGCTAATCAACCTGTTAATATTTCAGTGCATTTCCTTCCAGTCTTAAGTCTGCATTTCTCTTTAACATTAGTGCTCTACATATTGTTTCATAGCTATCTTTTTTCTTAACATTATTAATGTGTAAGAAGCATTTTCCTAAGTGGATCATAGTCTTTTTAGCCACTATTTTTTGTTGTGAATGCACGGTTTAGCCATTCCTCTATTTTTAAAATTTTACTTTCACTTTTTGTTATATAATTAACATTTTAAGCTATATTTTTATTATAACTTTTTATGTAGCTTAGGATTTTTTTGTGGTATTGGGGATTGAGCCAGGGTCTTCACAAGAACTACATCCTAGTCCCTTTTTATTTTCAGTTTTGAGACAGGTTCTCTCAGAGTTGCCCAAGGGGCCTGAACCTGTGACCTTCCTGTCTTAGCTTCCCAGAGTGCTGGGATTACAGGTTTGCGCCGCTGGGCCTGGCTAGATGTTTACTTTGATTTTATTCCAATTCAGGTGGACCATAGGGTATGAACTTTTTTTAGTTAACTTGTCTTCAGAACATTTTATAATATTGCCAACAAACATATAAGGAGTATTCTGTTATCACATTCTCCACAGTTTTTGGCATTTTTCCTTTTCAAATAAAAATGGTGAGATTCTATTTATTAATAATAGGCATAAATGATTTTGTACTGCTTTCTTATGATATTTTCTCATGTATAGAAGATCTATTTATATCCTTGGACATTTTTATTTACCAAGTGCTGGGGATCCAGTCAAAGGCCTTTTGCACGTGTTTGTCAAGTGCTCTACCACTAATCTGTATCCTCAGCTCTTGGCAGAATTTGAAGTATTGTATTTTGTTAGCTTTCTTATGTTTAGGAAATAATAACATGTGACTATGAGTTCAATCCCTGAAAAAATTTAGAAGGAAATAAAGTGTTTTTCATAACTTCCCCTGAGGTTGGTAACTCATTCAGAATACTTCTAAGCCAGGTGCAGTAGCACACTTCTGCAATTTCAGTAGTTGGGAAGTGGGAGAAGTGTTGAGTTGGAGGCCATCTGGGCTACATGGCCAGCAAGTTCAAGGCCTTCATAGTGAGACTTCATAGTGAAAACTTCTTTTGAGCTGAACAGGCCATGTTGATGAGACAGACTCTATTTTTAAAGATTTTATAAACTAGCAGGAAGTGTATACAAATAAACATGCTTGAAACAGTGTGATAAGTTGAGCATTTGAGGATTGTAGAAGGGAACACCAATCCCAGACCGGAGTGGAAGCAGTGTAGAAGGCCTGTGTCACTGTGTTATCTTGAATTCCTTTGCTTTGCGCCCACATTGCACTTCAGCTGGCAAACATAGTATTATCCATACATTACTTAACCACTGCGTTGTTTTTCCATTTATTTTCTTGTGTAAAAAATTTACAGGAGCTGGAAGAATAGCACATTAGTAAGAGTGCTTGCCTAGCAAGCTCAAGGCCCTGATTTTAATTCCCCAACACCATATAAGCCAGGTATCACCACATACACCTGTACTCCCAGCACTCAGGTGGCTGAGGCAGGTGGAGTTTGAGGCCTGCCTGGGCTACAAAGCAAATTCAGGACCAGCCTGGACTACAAAGCAAGGCCCTGTCTCAAAAAAAAAAAAAAAAAAAAAATGACAGCAAATGTCTTTTAATGGGAGTCATAGTACATATGTTAGATTATTTTCTCAGGGTAAATTCCTAGAAATGGTATTGTTGGATTATAACTTATGAACATTTCTGAAGTTATTGCACTGTTGTTGATACAACTTAATGTTGAAATATGACTTTAGAAACCCACATCTGATTTTGTTTTGATTTCTATGTCAGTTGTTGATAAGGTCAGACATTCTCTTCTGTGGAGTTTTTTTTGGCTTTTTTCTTTCAAGATGTTTATGTCCTTATAGAAAGTTCATCTTGCTCTTTAAATATTAACAATTTTTGCAGGGTTAGGTTTATAAATCAGTGGTAGATGCTTGCCTAGCATGTGTGAAGTCCTGGGTTTGATTCTCTCACTACAAGTAATAATAATAAAAATAATAATAATGATTATTATTATACTTTTGCCTTAATGTTTTTTTCTTTTATGAACATTGTGTTTTACTTTATGGATGTTTTAAAATATCTTTATTATGTTAAACAATAATCTCAATGTTTAATAAATCTCAAAAAAGTGTTTTGAATCAGAAATTTCAATGTTACTTTCTTCTAAGAAGCCTGGAAATTTTAAATTTTGTGATAGTCGACTTAGGGGTTTTACAAAAATTATTTTAGTTTTGAGACAGACATCTCAGTATAAATTTGCATTTTTGTTTCATTCTGTTCCTTTTCTCCCCCCTTCTGTCCACTTTCTACCTCTACCAGGTACGAAGCTCTCTTCCCATTAGTGTTGTCATGTTTGATGTTCATCTGGATATACATGGAACAAGAAACTCTCCAACAATCTGGTGTTTGCTGTAAACAGAAGGTATCTTGTCAAAATCATTGTTGCATTAGAAAATATTAAAATATTCTCTGTACTGCAGGAAAATTGCATTGTTATGTCATCAAAAGTTCTTAAAAATTTGCCATTTGAAAAATTTAGCTTTTAATAGAGTTTATTTTGCTTTCATAATTACACATTTTATAAGGAAAATTTGCACATTACAGAAAATGCAGTTTGTAGTTTTATGCGCAGTATATAGATTGAGCATTCCGTTGTAATGATTTGAGAATAACTGATATAAAGGAATAGGAGAAAGGAACATCGGTGAGAATGTAGAATGTAGAATGTTTCTCTCTGTTTTCACATCAGCCTTTCCTTTTGTTTATTTGGAATATTGCAGAAAAGTACTTTCATAATTGATCCATCCTTACTGGCTTAGAATTTAGTTAGAGAAAGGAATTGATAATGTAGAATACTAATTTTAATATAAAGGAAATGTAATTGAAATTTATTGAGTAATTACTGGTATTTGATTTCAGCCCTGGAATATGAAAATAATACATGAAAGTTAATTTTGATCAGAGTAATGTAATTTATCAGAAACTGTCCTTAATATTAAATATTTTGACAGACCTTAGTCATTGTGTCAGTTTGTAAATTTAATTTTTAGCTGAAAGCAGATTGGTCTTTTTTTTGGAAAACAGTATTGAAACACTTCAGGAGCTTAATTATTATTGGAGCATTTCAGGAAGATCACACAGGGTTTGTATGTGTGGAAAGTCTTCCTTTAAACTCACCTACTGGGAGTGTTCTTTTTGGGAACCTGGCAGAGTAAGCAAGAATATAACCATCTTGTTGTAATTGAGTGACTTCCCATTTACCAAAGATAGAAATATTTTGCTTTATTTGCAAATAGAGTTAGTAGAACAAAAAAAAGAAATATTTAATTTTATCATGTCTTTTGATGTTTGAATTTAAGAAAATCAAGACACTGAGAAATCAAATTTTTGAAAGGAAGAATTATATACTTTTAAGTATACAGTACACACACACACCTACATGAGTGAAATGTTCATATACGACTGGAAGGAAACCAATTTTCTCTTTTATTACATATACATTACCACTACTGCTCTAGTGAATATGTCATTCAAGACATGTTTATTTTTTGGCAAATTTTGGTGAAGTGTGCTTGAGCTATAGAAGAATTGTTGATTTTATTGTTGTAGCACAGGATGTGTTCCCACCCATGGTCACGTGTTTGGAGGTTTGTCTTTGAATGCAGAAGTAAGCCAGCTGTTCCTGCATGTTAATATATTTCCTCTTCTCTCTCAGCTCACCAGTATCCAGTTCTCCTATAATACTGATATCTCTCAGGTTCGACAATTGTACCCGGATGACATCCGTAGGGCCCTTTTCCTTGTATCCTTTGTTGGAATTTTTAAGGCCCACCGCTTCTCATTCACTAGAGTAAAAAGACATAGACACATAGAAGATATTTCTGGTATTATATTAGAGGCCATTTTAATTTTTCTTCCAACCGTAGATTTCACACACATATAGTTAACATTAAAAAAGATTAGCTACAGAAAAATATAAAGAGTGATATAACAAACAAGTGTGTATGGGTATCCCTACCGTTCAAGATGTCAACAGTTAAGATTTTATTGCATATTTATATATTGTTTAAAAATTAAAATGTTGCAGCTAAAGCTGAAGTCTTCTTTCTACTATCAACTCCAGCTTAATTTCTCACACCCTAGAAGAGACCATATTAGGAGTTTGTGTTTTTTTAAATATGCTTTTTATGTGTAACTTACATGTCATATAATGTCTGTGTTTTTGGATCTTGTCAGAGGCAAAATTGTGAAAGTTATTAATACTAGAAGTTTGAAGGACAATGTGGCAAAATTTCACTTTGGAAAGGGTGGCTGACCAGCTTCAAGAAATTCATTGGGAGGTATTTCTTTGCTTAAACTAAATTTTTCAGTTTTATTGAGATATAATTGACAAAAGTTACATATTTCAAATATATGACTTGATGTTCTGATCTATGCTGTAAAATGATCGCCCCAATCAACTTAATTTAAATATTCTACCCCATCCCCTTTCTCTCTCACCCTCTCTCTTACATCTCCCTTCTCTCTGGTGACAATAATGAAGATGAACAGTTAGCAGGTTTCAAGCACACAGTATAGTGTTACTAACGACAGCTTTGGACCCTTTGGCCCCCATGCCCGTTTTCTCCTCCCAGCCCCTGCCAGCCCTCATTCTACTCTTCAAGACTATTATGTTAGTTTCTGCATATGAGTGGGGTTATACAGTGTTTGTCTTTCTGTATGTGGCTATTTTCTCATAGCATTGTACCCTCCAGGGTGCTGTTTGCTGCAGAATGGCAAGAGGCTAAAAAGGATCCAGTTGCATATTTCCTTTACCCTTTCATCTATCAATTCACATTTGTGTTCTCGTCATAGTTTAGCTGTTGTGCATGATGCTGTAATGAGCATGAAAGTGCAGTTTCTCTTCAAGATACTCGTCTCTTCTTTGGAGAAGTATATATGAGTGAGCTTGCTAGATCATGTGGCAGTTCTGCTCCTAATTTTTTTTTATGACACCTTGTTTTCCTTAATGACTGACTTTATTTAGGTATTTACTTATTTATTTTGCAATTCTAGGAGTTGAAGCTGGGTCTTGTATGCTAGGCAAACACTGTACCACTGCACTGCATCCCCACTTCCTCTCTCCTTTCTGCGTTTCTAATTTGAGACAAAGTTGTCTAGGCTGGCCTCAAATTTATGTGATTCTCCTACTGTAGCCTCCCAAGTAGCCAGTGTCACAGGTGTGTACCACCATTCTAAGCTATGCCTGTACCAATGTATATTCCTACCAACAGTGATTGAAGGTTGCCTTTTTCCATATCTTTGCTAATACTTTCGTCTGTTTTAGGACAGCTGATGGACAAGTATGAAGTGATTTACTTGGTTTTAATTTTCATTTCCCTGATGATTAATCATGTTGAGCATTTTTTCGTTTCTGTTGGCCATTTTCATGTCTTTTTTGGAAAATGTCTATTCAGTTCTTTTTCTCTTTTTAAGTTGAATTATTTGGGATTTTGCTTTTGAGCTACAGGAGTCTGATACTAACCTCTTGTCAGCTACAACGCTTATAAATTTTTAGATATGTCCTTTGAACTTACTGTAATGCAGGTTCTAGGCTTCTCAGGTCCAGGAAAATAAGTACTCTTATTTTCTCGTATCTAGTTTTGCTCACTCATTTTTACTTGCTCTTTTCACAAGTTCCTGTCATTCGTCCTGTACTAATAAAAAATTTGCATCCTGAACTTTGTATCCTTCTAAGTGGTAATTGCATTTTGCTACCAAAACTCTTGAAAGAAAAAAGTTATAGTTTTTGCCATTATTTCTTTGTTTTTGTGCCATATTTGTAAACCTAAAATAGTGTCTACCGCATAGTTGCACTGACTGTATCAGTGTTTGTCAAATGCCTCTGCTGAAGCTGCACTGTTAGTGATCTCCATTGGCATCTTGAAGGCACCTCTGATCTGTTGAGTTTACTTGACTACAGGGGAACACCTACCTATGGACTTTCTCTTTTCTCTTAACTTCAGGGACACGATCCAAGTTCCTTCTTGTTCCTTCTTGTTCCTTCTTGTTGTTCTTTTTTGTTTGTTTTTGCTTTTGTTCAAGTTACCTCTGTCCTTCTCTAAAACCTCTTTCTTTGCCTGTCCTGGACCATGTGTATTTCTCCAACTTCACCCTTCACCTTCTCCTCTGTGCCCGGTTGAGCCATCCTCTTTCTCTAGTGTTGACAAACACCTCTCTGAAGACAGCTCTGACACCGCTTCTCCAGCTTGACCTCAGAAGCCACATGGAAAACATTCCCTTGAGCATCACCAGATACATTACCAAATTCACTAGCCACTGCTGCTCCTCTCCAGAGTTTTTCTTAGTGGCAGCCCTCCTCACATTTAATAGCAGCACCATGCTGTCCACCGCTCAGGCCATCCAAACTTCCCATGTGAGACTCCTCCTCACGTCCTCCTGAGACCCTCTGGCCCTGCATTCTCCATGTCCACCCCCACCCCACGATCTCACACTGCCTTATCTCTGTCATGGACTGCTGACCAAGTCCTGAATTGAATTTCCTGCCTCCAGCTGTTTATTTCCCTAATCTGCGATATTTCTTGATTATGCTGCTCACATAAGATGTTTACTGCTTTGTTTCCACAACAAAATTCAAGGCTTTTTTTTAAAAAACACTACCAAACTATATTTCTTCCTTTGTATTTTTACTGTGCCCTTCAGTAAACTAATCTCCTGTCACACCTACTGTTTCCTGACTATGTCATTTATTTTTTCACTTTGTTTTCTGATGTTACCATATGAGCACTTTTGGGTTATTTTGTATTCAAAGTGCCTTCCTCTGTCTCTGACATACACTTAATACATACAATAAATGTTGATTAGATAATTGATTAAACAAATGAATGAATGAATACATTTGAGACTCAGTTCACCAACTTAAATGCTGCTGTTTCACCAGAAGTTATCATGGCATACTACTTTGGTGTGAAAATTTTAATATTTACTGAGCCTTTTCAGTAAGCCATATACTATTTTGGGTACTTTACTAATGATGAGTACTTGAATGCCAACAAGATTAGTATCTATTTTTTAATTAAATTACTAATACAAATCTAAGTTTAAGAAATGTCAAAAGAAAGTTCAACACTTGTTTCATTCTCAGCTGAATTACTCTAAAACATGATTTCTTGTTTCTTTTATTGAGCTTTTTAAGAACATACCATGTGTTTCACACATAGTGGGCAGGTGAAAATGTCTATAATTTGCTTGCAGGTGAAAATGTCTATAATTTGCTTTAGGTTTGCATTCTTCTTTTGAAAAAGTCATTAGCAGCCAACCACAGACAGGTCCAACAGGTTCAGTTTTGGGAAATAGAGACTGACCTTCCCGTGTTACTAGTAGCCAAGGGAATTATGTTACTTCTGTAGTCTGGTTCTAAATAAATTCAAAAGGAATATGAACAGACAGTCACTTACAATAATGCGTGGTCAGTGAGTAAGTAAAGCATGGTAGAATTTGAATTCCTTTTCTAAATGAAAAAAGAGTTATTAAGAATTCAGACCTGCTTTGGCATTTCCTTTACTCCATTTAGGTTTTCTTCTTAGTTACAGCATTTTTTGGAACTGGAAATATAGCCTCTATTAACAGGTAATTTAAAAATGAGTATATTGTGTTGTGTGTGCGTGTGTATCTATTTGCAAAAAAAAACCCATGTAAATATATATGATACATATGTATAAAATACAAGTTAGGACTTCTGTCTTTTGTTCAGTACCATGATGTTTATACTGAATGAAACATTTTGGAGATTGGTATGTGTTGTCATATATGTCTACCTTGTTTATTTTAGTGGCTTCATGTTATTTTTCGATACAGTATGTACATGTTGTTTTTTAGTAAGGACATGTTTTAGATTTAAACATGCTGTAAGTAGATCCTTTTAAACTTACAGCATAAATTTTAAATTCCTTTTCTTTCTGTTACAATTCCCCAGCTTTGATCTTGCCTCTGTCTACTGCTTTCTGACTGTGTTTAGTCCTTTTATGATGGGAGCCCTGATGATGTGGAAGGTTAGTGCTCTTATTTTGTTATTTGAATTAAGCTGTCGATGGATTAAGATTGTGAAATTAATTGTGAGTCAAGGTTATGTGACATATGACTATAGTATTATAAACTAATTGTGATATAGAGTTAAGTGGTAATGGAAACAAAACACCTCTGTCAACTTAGCTGCTACACCACTGCTGAGCTGTGGGCAGAGCCCTCTAACTTTGCTTCCAAATACAGTTGATCTTTTCACTGCACTTAATGAGATTATTTGATTTCAAAAGAGTAAGGATTCCATATTCGTCTTAGAAAGTCCTTCAGAGCTGAGTAAAACCTGTGGGGACCTGCGATCAAAACTGCAGTGCTGCTAAAGTTTCCAAAGCTGTTTGAACCTGTGGTCCCCACCTGCAAAGCTGCCAACATGTTATAATCTTTTCTCGTGATCCGTGCACCTAGAATTAATTCATTCTGTTAACAAATATGCTACTGAATCCTTTATCTACTAGTGCTTTCAATTACTAGCTAGGTGCTAACAATACAAAGTAATTATGATATTTTCAATTTTCTAGAGATACCATGTATTTAATGAAATGTAATTCATGTTCTTCGTCTTGAGGGTCATTATACTCTGCTGTAGTGGCTGGCATCTTTTATGCAGTTAGTATATATTTTAGTATATATTTATTTAAATTAAGTAACCAGTGCCTGCCAAAAATCTGATTAACTTCTGTTCAGATCACATACATAGTAATTGCTAATTTCTCTCTTAAAATAGGAGCTTTGTTACTGCCCTAATACTACCAAGCTTTGTTATTGGAATAATACTAATGTATATTTAGAAAATATTGAAAAGATAGCATTTGTCTTGTCATGTTCTCTATCAAATTTTTTAAAAATATTGCTTACTTAAATTTAATTTACATTTTTTGAAATAATGATTGTTCTTTTGTGTCAGTGAAAGACTGAGCCCAATTAAAAATATGAAAAAAGAGAGAAAAGCTTAAATTATAACATTATATCTCTAATTTTTGACATAATTCAATAAGCTTTAGTAATATGCGCTTGGTTTAACTTTTGTTGACTGATTATCCATCCATCAGTGAGAACCTTAAAAAATTAAACAGTGATAAAACAATTGAATCATGCTGATGGTATTGCAAATATCAAGTGCCAGATGAGTTTAGAGATTTTCTAAGTCACATTATCAAGTTGCTTAATTTATTAAATTTGGACATTTTATACCTTTCACATCTTCTTGGTGTCATTTGAACATTGTTGTTAATTGTTCATATGATTTAAATAAAACAAAATGTATAGTAGGCTTTGATGTGGAGTATTTGTTGATGATTTTATGTAGTGAATGTTAATGTATTTTGAAATCAGTTTTACCACTGTTCTATGCCATTTGCATCATGTCCTTATTTCAGTGTTTGCTTTTTATTAGTGTATGTGGAAGTTATTTGAGAAATTTAAAATATTTTGTAAGCAGAAATAATAGTTGCTTCAAAGCTATGCAGAATGGTGCCTGTTAATGCCAGCTACTTGTGAGGCTAAAACAGATTGCAGGATCAAGGTCAGCCTGGGCAGCTTAACAAGATACTGTGTCTAAATGAAAGAAAAAAGTAGAGGAAAGCCAGTTCCGGTAAATTCAAGCCCGGCCCAGGCAATTTAGCAACTTAGAGAGACCCTATCTAAAAATAAAAATTTTAAAATGGGTAGGGGTGTGTAGCTTAGTACAAAGATGCTGGGCTGAGTCTCCGGGATCATAAAAGACAGTAAGTAGGGGAGAGGACAGGGGTTGTTACTAGTGGAAGAGTGTCCTGGAGTTTGATGCCTAGAACCAAAAAGGGTTTTTTTTTAAAAAAAACTGTTCGTTTCAAAAAATGTTTCAAATGCTTGTGATCAGTAACATCACCTTTTTTTTAAACAGATTTTAATTCCTTTTGTTCTTGTGATGTGTGCTTTTGAGGCAGTTCAGTTAACTACACAATTGCCATCAAAAAGGTATTGACTTTTCCAATCCTTAGTAAATGACAGTAGACTTTGGGAGACATGTCGTGAGATTTGCTGTTAAGATCTCGTAACATACATTGCTTGTTATAAAAATAAGAAATATTTCACAATTTTAGTCAGAGTTTGTCATTAGAAGAGAGTAGTTGATAGGGCCTCTAGTAGACAATTACTTTCTCAGCAATAAAATGTTACTAGAATATTTTTCAAGCTACTGAAGAACCTCCCCAGCAAATAGTAAAGCATAAATGTTAAATATTATACTTACTTGTTTATTATAGATATAACGATAGCTATATAAAGCAAGGAATATCATTCTAACTTTGTGGATATTTCTTAATCATATATTAGACAAATTTGTTAAAATTTCACTTTACAGGGTTTGAAATTAACTTTTCTAAGTATCTGTAGTTTCTCCATCTTAATTTCTACAAATTTGACGACTGGAGTAAGACGTGTTCAGAATTTTGTGGAATTTCTGGAACAGTCTTGAGCAGTTGAGATAGTGGAAGAAGAGCTGTCACCTCATCTATTAACATATTTTAACCACTAACGTTGCCTTATCAGCATAAGGGTTCTCAGAAAAACACTTTTGTAAATATGAAGCTTCTTAGCAGTTTTGTTATTCTTGAATCAAACTGGTATACTCAATGTTGAAAGAAATAACTACTGTTAACATAAATTTCCGTGTTGTTCCTGATGAGTTTAAGGTAGAATTGAGTTTAGTATGCTATTGTGCATATTACTTAATTAAAAATTTTTTTCTACTGTTTAAGAATAGCAAAAGTCTTATTTCTAGTTTGAAATAATGCTAATACATTTTGACAAGATATTTATATGAATTTAATATTGAAAGCATCCGTACATGTCAATTTCACAGACAGTTACTTAAATGCAATTTTTAAAAACCTGGTAAATGGCTTGTACTTTCTTGTATCTGCTTTCAGGTATAAACATTTTAGAAGAGATTTTCATTTAGACTTGAATAAGAACTGTAGAGAAGTAGATTGAGAAGTAAAACGCTTGTAAAATATGGGGGAGTGGGCAGGGGGTAATTCTTCCTTGAAACCGGGACAATAAAGAAGAAGCACAAAAAGACTAACCTATGGCAAAGGTAGCTGCCAAACAGAGGGTTTATACAAGTTTTATCCCTTGATCTTATATGACATTGACATTTCCCCTGGGTATCGTACAAGCACTTGGATTTACTATGTCACACATTGAACACTGGGAGGCTGAGACAGGAGAATCACAAGGTCAGGCCCAAACTGGACAATTCAGCAACTTAGAGAGACCCTATCTTAAAATAGGAAATAAATAGGAAGGAAAAAAGTGGTTGGAAATGTAGTTCAGGTCAAGACTATGGATTTGATCCAATACTTTAAAAAAGCAGAGGAGATAAAATTGTACTATTGTATTACATATAATTTTCTTCTTTTTTTCAGCCTTTTTCTCATTGTTCTTGTCATATCAGACATTATGGCCTTGGTAAGACATTATTGGATTTTTGGTATAAATAAGATTGAGAAGTAAATGTCAAGTTGATTTAATCAAGAGAACCTTGACTACATTTCCTTACATGAGATCTTGGCTATTGAGCTCTAAGGGCTGGCATAATTCACACAAATAATTACTTTTTTATATATTTCTTATATAGTAAAAGAGTTCATAAAGTGTCCAAAGTTTCATTACTTGTTCACATTTGTCACTTTATATATGTTTTGTATATTAAATAAACCTTCTAAAGGAAATTAACAAGAAACTGACTTGATTTAGATAATTCATCTTTTTCCTGCTCTAAATTAATTTAGCTCTTCTTTCTGATTAAAAAAAAGGAAAAAGGGAAAGGCATGAAGGAAGCAGAAAGATGCTATAACTTTTCACTTGGAAAGATATTATCAAAGATGCTAGTTGTAATAAATGAGTTTTGAGTGTGAGGCATGTCATTAAGCCTCTTCTGTGTAATGTGTTAATAACAAGAGGAATGTCTCATATCTATTAGTTTGGAAATCTCAAATCACCCCTCAGGTTTAATAATTCACTAGAAGGATTCACAGAGTTTGTTAAATGCTGTTAAATTCACAGATACAGTTTGTGACAGTGAAGTGATACACACTACACTTTTCCAAGGGCTAGAGGCACAGAGCAGATCCGGGAGGGTGCCAGATACAGAGGTTCTGTTTTCCTCCTGTGGGGTCAAGGTAGTGTCACCTTCTGCACTGAGCTGTGGCAGTACACAGGAGTACGTCCAGGGAGGCCTACTTCATTTAGTGCTAAGACATTTTATCGGGACTTGATTAATCTATATTGCCCATGTGGATAGCCTTTTAATTTTCAGTGTTTTCTGGGGTAAACTGAACCTCTATGACCCGAAGCCCCCATCATAAATCACACTGTTAGTCTAGTCAGTGACCAGTGCCCCAGGTAAAACACTTCAATCAGGCATTACATTCCAAGGGCCTAAAAATTACCGTCCTGCTGGGAGCGCAGCTTAGTGGTTAAAGCACTTGCCTCACAAGTGCAAGGCCCTGAGTTCAATTTCCCAGTACCACACAAACTAAGTGTAGTGATACATACCTCTGATTGCAGCAGTTAGCAAGCTGGAGGAGCTGGAAGATTCCTGTGTTTAGGATCAGCCTGGGCTTCATAGTGAGTTGAGGACCTGCCTAGACTACACAGACCCTGTCTCTGGGGGTGGGGTGGGGGCAGAGAATTAACCTTCCAGTGGTTTAGGACAAAGGCCACATGTCTTTTCGGATAAGATTAGTGCTTTAATATGTGACATCTCATGCTAAAAGTAATCAGACACAGATTATGTAAGTTTCCAAATAAGATTTTTAGACGTTTGACTTAAATGAGAACATTTTTGTTTGGTATTGAACTATGTATCCAGTATATTTCTAAAATTGACCACATATAACATTAGAACAAAATCAGCTTTCAGTTTTGCTCAGTGACAAATGGGCAAGACATGTTAGTAGAACGGAATTGAAATTCTCCTGTGACTTTCATGGGAACTCAGATTGCTTAACATCACTTGCAGAACAACTTGGGACCACGCTTCTGCTTACCTGACTGGCATGGCCTTCACCGCTCCATCCTTGTTTTCTCTCCACTGGGCTCACTTGGAATCCACTGAAGTCTTACTTGGACTTGTGATGTTCATATAGGCTACTCCCTTTCCCTCTCCTGAAACAGTATTTGTGTATCCGTCTCTCCAACCTCCTCTCTCATTTGATGCCTACTTTTCACTTAGATTTCTTCTTCCAGTGGGAAGCCTTGCCTTATTCCTGTTCTTCTGTGCTTCCATAATTACATGTATGGGTTTTTTTTTTTTTTAAGGATAATAGTCTCCTTTTCCATGTCTCCCACACTCTCTGTCACACAGACACCTACATAAACACATATACACATGTGGTCACATGTTTGATAATTTGATTTGAATTATTTGCTAGATTATATATCTTGTGTCAGAAATTTATAGGATTTAACATCTTAACAGTGATTACTAGTGCATAGTAGACAATATCAGTAAATATTGAATAGATGATATGGCTTCTTTTTGCTTATGTCTTTAGTGTTATTTAGTATCATTTATTAACATTAACTGCTGCTTCTTCTAGTTATTCACAAATGTCTTGTGTTCATTTGATTGAATAGTGTTTAGATTATTGCTCACTTCAGTGCAAACAAAGGTTTCAGTATAGGGCATACTTGATCCTAAATAGATAGTTATTCTGAAGGGCCAGAAATATAAAATATGCAATCTTGAAACAACTTCATTTTTTGAAATGAATTCATTTGTTTTTAATGGAGCTATTTTTTGTTATATTTTACAGCATTTTTTCTTCTTGGTTAAGGATTATGGCAGCTGGCTTGATATTGGAACAAGGTATAGTATTTATTCACATAGAAGTTTTAACATCACAATGAAAAGACATCTTAGAATACAAGTTGCCAATATGATTTTGAGGTTACATGTAGCAAGTAGCAGTTATTTTAAGCCTCTGGAAGCAAGACACATCCCTCTAATTCTTGGCATTAGCACGTTAGCAAGCGTTTTCTTGGAATGCTGTGGAGAAGAGGATGGATGTCAAGTCTGGAGAGAACTAAAGGGCAACAGGAAGATGGAAGACAATCTGTTTAAATCTGGAGTGGCAAAGTAGATCGCGCCAGTGTCCCTGTGTGTTCTCTTAGTCTCGTGATTCATTTCTTGAAAAACAAGCCTTCTTAAGTTGCATCCTACATTTAGCTTAGTAGTTGTTTAAGTTTCATGTAGTCATTATCTGCTACTTAGAATTTTAATATGGGAACGTTTTTAACACATGATACCTATAATATTTTTATTTAAAATTTAATCCGACGGTTAAAGGTAGAGCTCAGCCCTCAGCATCATATAAATAAGTGAAGAAAGAAAGAAAGGGTAATCCAAACCAAAAGCCAATTTTTTCTTTAATATTATATGAATGTCAGTTGCCATAGCCTATTAAATTTCTTCTGTTTGAGAAAAATAAAACAAAGTTGAGCCTTTCCCCCCAAATGTGTTCTGAGATGGACTATACCTTTATAGTCTGGTCTTTTATTTTATTTAGTCATTATTTGTTCTCACTTTGTATTGTCGGAAATTGTGTAGGTTTGCACGAGACATTGCACTAGATAATTTGCACTTGTCATACACAGCTCACGGCTTATATTGCTTTTTAGTTTATGCACAAAAGTGCCTCTCCAGGTATAACATAGTTTCCTTCAGATATGGGATCTGATTTGAATCTCATACAAGTCAGATGTCCAAGGTAGACAATAACTAATAAATCATTGACTTTATTATCATTTTTCTCTTAAATGTGAAAACCGTGGGAACATTGGACACTTTTTTCTCACCATCCCTCTCATGCCGGATCCAGACAGAGAGTAGGCCGCAGCACAGGCTTAGTCCAGAGCATCCATGTTTAAGTCCCTCTGCTGGGGCCACTTTTTAGCTTGTGAGACCATTGGTCTTAATTCTTCAAAATCCTCATTTCTCATTTTTCATGAATACATTAATCCATGTGAACCATTTAGCGTGGTACCTGGCCTCTAGCACTGAACTTTGGTAAACCTTTATTATTACTGTTGTTGTTATTGCATAGTTTATTATTACCATTGTTCTTTTGTGATATTTCTTTTATGATGTTTCTTGTAAACTCCTTACTCTCTTACTCATAATTTAATTTATTCTTATTTTATGGATAGATCAGAAAACACATTTATTTGAAAATGTTCTAATAAAAGAGAGTATTTTTGTGTGAAACTCTTTAGCATTAATTATAGTAAAACATACATGACAGAATATTTACTATTATACTCATTTTTTAAACTATCAGTACTACTCACCTCCAAAACTCTCTTGAACCTTAGCATTAATGCTCACTAAGCATTAACTCCATCCTCCCACGCCCTATTCCCTGGCAACTATCATTCTATTTGTACATCTATAAATTTGACTACTTGTCCATAGGTAGAATCATGCAGTATTTGTCTTTATATGACTAGAATATTTTACTTAGTGTAATGTCCTCAAGGTTAATCCACATTTCAGCATTTGTTAGAATTTCCTGTTAATTGGACTACAGAGTAAGACCCTGTTCAAAAAAAAAAAAAAAAAGAGGGAGAATTTCCTTTCAAAGGCTGAATAATGTTCTGTATATGTAAACGGTGTTTTGTCTAGTTATTAAATGTAGGTGAGCATTTGGGTTGCCTCTACCTTTTGATTACTGTGAACAATGCTGTTATGAGCATAGAAGGGAGGCTCTTTTGATAAAGATGTCTATATTGGTGTAGCTCTGAAGAGATGCAAAGAAATGAAGAGGATATAATTTTCACATGAAAAATGTACATCATTAATTTGTCTTCTGCTAATTAAGAATTTTAGATTTCTTTCTGATTAGCTTAAGGTCTATCTTTGCCTGGCATACTACATTTTTGTTATTATCAGTAATAATGTACAAAGAGCTTTTATGTTCATGACTTCATTCAATCCATCATATATTTTCTGAGTACCAGTGGTGTGTCAGAGGAATTTCTAGGGATGAAAACAGTCCTGAGCTCTCCAGCAGCTTACTGCTGAAGAAGGAAACTTTCCTGAGCAGACCATATGGTGAGGCATTAGGAGCTCCAGAATTAGTGAGATGCCATGGGGACTCTCAGGACATTTATCTGAGCCTTTCAAAGTAAAGGAATGCTTCTTAGGAGAGAGGCTGTCTAAATACTGTATATATGAGGATTGAAAGAATCCATTGGATCACAAAACCTAGGGAGAACATCTAAAGTGAGAGAAGGTGAAAAGCAGAGAGCAGTAAGCACAGAAATGAGAGTGTGAGAAACAGCCAAATAGCAGGAGAAAAGTTGGAGAGGGTAATACTGTGAAAATCAAAACAGCGTTTCATGAAGGGAGGAAATAATATGGTATCAGATGTTACAGAAAGGTTAAAGATGGGCATTGGCTTAATCAGCAGTGGTCACTGGCGAGCATGGGTGATAGGGGTTACTGGTAGGATTTCTTACTAGACTGCTATGCTGAATTAGATCCACCAGTTTCTGAATGGGGGCTGCGTCCCTCATTCTGTCTTTTTTCTCCTTTATGAAGGCCCTGATAAACAAGCCAAGGACAAATGAAAAGAATGAGGGAAGGACTATCAGGCATGAGTTAAACAAATTCTTAGAAGATGGATAAACCAGAAAGAGGATAGGGTAGCCCAGGATCTGTAGACATGTATGGCCAAAAGAAAAGGGACTCCCGAGGCTTCTGGGTCAGTCAGACAGTAATGTGGCTGGGGGACTGAGGAAGGGGGGTCAGGGGGGAGGGGCTGGCTGTCTCTGTACCAAACAGTGATATCAACAGACTCTCCACAGCCTTTCTCCTCTTTCCTTTATCCTCATGCAAAAAGTGCTGGAAGCCTTTATGCTCTGAGAAAATCCAGAAGGCATCCCCAAAGAGACTGAAAAAGCCCTGGGGAGAATTTCACAACTATTTGTATGTGCATTCATTGTAGCATAAAGGTGTCCCCCATTTTCAGCATTTTTTCTGTCTCTGACATAAGGGCAGAGAAAGACATCATGCTGGTCCTAAAACATGACACAGAAATTTCTGCCACATTCGTAGGACTTACCGGCATCCTTCCTATTTGTGGATGTTACCTATAGAGAAAGGAGACTTTCTTAAAAAGTTGAGTACACATGAATGTGACTACCCAATCTATACCTTGATGTTTGCCTGAGAGGAAAAAGGAAATACATGCAATGAAAGACTTGTATAGAAGTTTTTAGAGACTTTTTATTTGTAACAACCAAAATCTGAAAAATTCAGATCTTATCAGTACATGAATGGGTACACAGGTTGTATTCTATCTTTACAATGAAGTACCACTTAACCAGCGGGAAAAAAAATGATTGATGAACTCCACTACATGGATCAATCTCAGAAACTGTAGTTAGTAAAGAAAGTCACTTGTATAGAAGTACGTAGAATATTATTTTATTTCTATAGAATTCAAGAACAAGCAAAATGTGTGTATAGTTGTAACTAGTCAGTCATTGGGCAAAAAGGCATGTGCAAACTTTTAGGGAGTGACCACTGTTACATATTTTGGGAGTGATGATGATTACATGGGCATAACGTTTGCCAGTACTCAATTAACTTGATGCTAAAATGGTTCTTTGTAAATTGTAATTTTTATTGCATATTGATTGTACAGATTATTGAGTTTTCACTGTGACATTTCTCTACATACACCATGCCTTGTGCACATCCACCTTCCCTCTTTCACGTTCCTCCTCTGACCCCTACTCCTTTTCCCTTCCCCTTCCCGAAAAGTTACTTGTACTTTCTCGTCAGTTGTTTTTAACTGTCCACATGTGAGAGAAAACATGTGATGCCTGTCTTTCTCTGTTTGGTTTATTTTGCTTAGTATAGTATTTTCCAGTACCATTCATATTCATGCAAAAGACATTTCATTCTTTATAGCTGAATAATACTTTACTGTGTATTTGAACCATGTTTTCTTTATCCATTCATCTACTGAGAGATCCCTGGGTGGATTCCATATTTTGGCTATCATGGGTATGTCTTTTGTGTGTTGACTTTCTTTCCTTCAGATATTTATTAGTCAGTTTTCTGTCACTGGGGCAATACCTTCATACCCAAAACTTAAAGGAGAGATTTAATTTAGCTGACAATGTTTGGACTTCAGTTCATGACCAGCGGGGTTCAAGGCAGACATGATATGGTAGAGGTTATGGCAGAGAAAAGCTGCTCAGTGCATGATCGCCAGGAGAGGTGGAAGGGGAGAGAGGGAGAGGAAAAGGGAAAGAGAGAGAAGACAGTCTGAGACAAAGAAGCATCCTTCTACGTCGCACCCCCATGACCTACCTCCCTGATGCGGCCACACCTCTGAACCTGACACTCGGAGGATATTTTCTGTAAACCATAATAATATGTATACCTAGGAGTAATATAAATGGATCATACAGTAGTCCTTTTTAGTTTCTGGTGCGCCTCTATGCTGTTACTCATAGAGGTGGTACTAATTTACATTCCCATCAGTAGTGTGTAAGGGTTCCTTTATTTCCACATCTTTGTAACGTTTGTTATTTATCTATTTAGAAAACAGCTGTTATGATTGGAGTAAGGTAGAATCGCAATGTAGTTTTATTTTGCATTTCACTGATGGCTAAATATATTGAGCATTTTAATGTATTAATCATACTTTTGAGAAGTGTGTTGTTTACTCATTTTTCATTGGATTACTTCTGTTAATGTTTTTGAGTTCCTCGTGTGTCTGATTCTTAATCTTGTCAGATGAATAACTGACAAAAATGTTCTCCTTGCTAATGCTCTTTACTCCGTTGTTTCCTTTGTTGTACAGAAGCTGTTTCAATTTAAAGGAATCAGATTTGTCAATTCTCGATTTTGTTTCTTGAACTGTTGAGTTTCTATTCAGGAGGTCATTGCCTAAGTTAATATCTTGAACTATTTGCCTTATGTTTTCCTTTAGTAGTTTTAATGTTTCAACTCTTAAATAAAGGTACTGGATCAATTTTTGAGTTGATTTTTATACAGCATGAAAGGTAAGGCTCTAGTTTCAGTCTTCAACATGTGCATATCCAATTTTCTTAGCACAATTTGTTGAAAAGGCTATATTTTCTCTTATGTATGTTTTTGGCACCTTTCCCAAAAATTAGATGGTTATAGTTCCATTCTTTATTTCTAGGTCCTCTATTTCTTTATTTTATTATTTTTTATTTTTGAGAACATGGTCTCACTCTGTAGTTCAGGCTAGTCCTGAACTCACAGTGCAGCCCTGGTTCACCTCAAACTCAGGGCATTCCTCTGCCTCAGCCTGAGAGTGCTGGAATTACAGGCCTGCGTCACCACACCCAGCTTTGGGTACTCTGTTCTATTCCCTTGGTGTGTGTGTGTGTCTGTTTTTAATGTTAGTACCATGCTATATTTCTTTGAGGGGTTATTTGGTTTTTGGTTTTTGTTTGTTTTTCTATGTCTCTGTAGTATATTTTGAAATCACAGATTATGACGCCTCCAGCATTGTTTTTCTTGCTGAGGAATTCTTTCCCCATTTGGGGCCTTTTGTCCTTCTATATGGATTTTAGAGTATTTTCTAGTTTTGTGAAGAGTGTTAGTGGTATTTTGATGGGAATTGCATTGAATCTGTACATTGCTTCTACTTTAACAATATAAGTTCTCTCAATCCATGAACATAGAAGGTCTTTCCATCTACTTCCCAGTTTCTCCAGCGGTTAGGAAATGTCATTGTAGAAGGCCTTGTGCTTGCTAAGCAAGTGTTTTGACTGCTGTTCCATTCTTCCCTTCTGATTTCCTGCCTCAGCAAGTTCATGATTAGTGTCTTGGAAAGTTACTGCTTTTTATATGTATATTGTGTAACCCGACTTTCCCAATTCCCTCAGTGACTCACTCTTCATTTAAAGCTGTATTGTTCAATCTCCATATATTTATATAATTTCTGTAGCTTCTCTTGCCATTGACTTCTAGTTTCATTCCATTATGATCTGGTGAAGTGCAAGAAATTATTTGAGTGTTTAAAAATTTAAGACTCTCTTTATAGCCTAGTATATGATCAGTTTGGGAAAAAGTCCCATCTGCTAAGGAAAAAAAAAAAAGTGTATTCTGCATTGTAGGATGCAATGCTTTGTAGATGTCTGTTAAATCTATTTGATCTAGGGGCTGGAGGAATAGCACAGAGGTTCAAGCACTTGACTAGCAAGCACAAGGCCCCGAATTTGATTCCCCAGCACCACATAAGCTGGGTGTGGTGGCATATGCCTGTATGTCTAGCACTCACAGACATTGGAGGCTGAGGCAGGAGGATTGCCATGAATTTGAGGCCAGCTTTGGCTACATAGTGAGTTCAGGCCAGCCTGAACTACCAAAGTGAGACCCTGCCCCAAGGAAAAAAAATCTGTTTGATCTATAATACAATTTGATCCTGATCTTTCTTTGTTGATTTTTTTTTTTTTGGGGGGGGGGGTCAGGATAATATGTCTATTGATGAGAGTTGGGTATTAAAGTCACCAACTATTATTGTATTAGAACCAACTCTCCCTTTTGTCCAGCTGTGTTTGTTTTATAAATTGGGTACATGCTGTGTGGGGGAAGGATGTACATATAATCACTATATGTTCCTGGTGAATTGTTCCCTATATTGATGTGTATTAATCTTCTTTATGTATTGGCTTCCTTTTTCTCTTGTAATTGATTGGGACTTAAGGTCTGTTTTGGTGGGTACAAATACATCTATTCCTCTTTGATTTCAAATTCCATTTGTTTAGGATATCATTTTCAATCCTTTCAATTTATGTCTGTCTTTGCAGTGAGGTAAGTTACTTCTAAGAAGCATATTGTGGTTGGATCTTGTTTTTTCATCCAGTCAGCTGGTCTGCATTTTTTAATTGGAGAATTAAAATAGTTCATATTCAGGATTATTATTGAAAAGTGTGCATTTTCTCCTGTCGTTTTGTAGTAGTTTTTTTTTCTTTTTCTGGTTGTTTTGAATATTGTGTATTCATTTATTCGTCTCTTATACGTGTTGGAGGTTTGATGGTTTGCCACATCAGAAATGTTTTATTCTTTCCTAATTCTCATTTGTTTGTTCTTCTAGTGAGATGTATTTTTTCCTGTGCCCTCACAGTTGTGTTCATCTTCCTTCCTTTTCTGGGTAAAGGATTCCCTTAAGTATCTTATTGCTGTGGTTTGGATCTTGAGAGTTCCCCAGAAGCCTCATGTATGTGGAGCTGTGTTACTTGAAGGCAGAGCTTGGCTGGAAAGGGAGGGTGTTTGGGGCTTGACCTGGAGGAACTGTATCAACTTGTTGAGATTGCGGGTTGCTCAGAGCAGAGCTTCAGGTGTTTGTTGTTGACTTGTGGATCAGGAAATGAGAGAAGAGTACCCACCGTGTGTGTGTGCTGGGGAGAAGGATGGCAGCTCTGAACTAAGTAAAGGAAGGAAAAAGCTTCTTCTTGGGAAGCTCATGGGCTCGCCCCTACTTCATTTGTCTGTCTGCAGCTCTCAGCTGTGTCTCTGCCATGTACCTTCACCATTTCCTACCGCCCCGTCGATGGACTGTGTGTATAGAGACCTTCTGAAACTGTGAGCTAAGTAAATCTTTCCTACCTTAAATTGTGGGTATTGGGTATTTTGTCACACAACAATAAAGTAACTAGGGCACTTAGGTGATGTTAGGTTATTGACTTTCTTTATGTTTATCTCGGAAGATCTTTAATTCTCCTTAATCCTACATTCTAAAGGATAATTTTGCTGTGTATGGTAATTAATATGGGCTGTTATTTTTCTTTCAGGACTTTGGCCATAGAGTTTCTGCTGAGAAATTTGCTGTTATATTGATAGGTTTGTGTTTAAATGTGATTTGATGTTTCTCTTTTACAGTTTTTAATATTCTTTTTAAAAATATTTTTGGTACTTTTGGCAGTTTATTATGTTATAAGGAGATTCTTTTCTGGTCATAATCTGTAGGAGTTCTAAGTGCTTCCTGTATCTGCCTGTTACTGTCTTTTCCAAAGTTTGGGAAATTTTCAGCTTCTGTTTTACTGAAAAGGCTCAGTGCCTTCAGCCTGCAGCTCTTCTCATTCGTCTGTTTCAATTATGTGTATTTTTGGACTGCTAATGTTGTTCACAATTTTTATATGTTCTGTTCACGTACTATTTTCTTTATTACTCACCCAAAAAAATAAGTCATCAATCTTGTCCTCAAATCTTGATATTCTTTCTTCTACTTAATGTAAACTATTCATGAGGCTTTCAGCTGCGTTTCTTATCTGAATTGAACTTTTTATTTCCAAGATTTGATATTTTTTCAAAATATTCATATCTTTATTGAATTGCTCCTTCATATCTTGCATTGTCTTAATCTCTTAAGCTATTTGTATTCTCTTGGAAGTATTTTTTACTCATTCTTTTAAATTCTCTATCAAGTACTTTATCTGGAATCAGTTATTAGAGTTATGAGCTTCGGGAGGTATTGTATTGCCTCGTTTTCTCCTGTTTGTATTTCTGTGTTGAGATTTGCTCATCCAATGCCACGAACGTCTCTTCTTCCTCGGTGAAGGCTTTTCACTCTCTCTTTACTTTATTACTGATCTCTTTAAGGTGTGCTGTAGGATATTAATTTGATGCAAAGTATTGTTTAATTCCAGTTGGACTTAATAGTATATTTTCCCTGTGCCGTTTTGGCAGTGGTTAGTGGGTTACATACAGTATATACCATGTTGGAGTCTAGGAGATCTACTTTCTTTTTAGGTCTTATATGAGTGGGACCCTCTGCTATTTGAGGTATGGCTTAGGCAGTAAACTGTATGGCGTATACCCTCTCAATACTACTCTAGTTTTGTCAGCAGTTTGTAGTTTGGTACTTGATTTTGTGGGCCAAAGTGCCTCAACCTATGCCAATTACAACTTCTGTTAGACACATTTTTTTAGGCTCCGTGTCCCTTGATAACTGGCTTCCCCCAGGTGTTTTGATTCTTCTCCTAGAGACCCATGCCTGTGCTACCAGTCTTCCCACCTTTTGATCTTTTTGTATGTATCTCTGAAGTTCTAAGCAAGTTTTGAAGTTTTAAATTGATGCCCACTGAACAGCAGCTTAAACATGTTAATTCACTTAGGGAAGATAAGCACCAGAAGCTCTAAAAGGAGAAGTAAAGTTGATGGCTTTCAGAAATGGGTAAGAAGGAATGAGGGCTTGTTACTTTGATTATAGATCATTCTCAGTGCAATTGTTTTGTGCTTTTAGCACTACATTCATGACTGATAAAAATTGAAGTGAGAATGCATAAATGAAATTGGAGGTCAGGAAATAAAATTCTAAGTTTAGACCACTTATGCTTAATTAGAAAGGGGAGGAGAAATATAGGGCAGTATTTGCATGGGAATACTTTCATATCCCTCTATGAGAGAGATTTTGTTTTTATTTTGTATTACTAATGAGATCAGGAATACTATAGTTGAACAGAGTGGATGTCCCTAGTTTCATTAATTTTAATTACCCTCTGTCAAAGTGAGGTTCTGGAGGTGATATGTGGGACTCAAATGGAGTATGCTCATTCACAGTTTGGAAAAGAGAAAAAGATCTACCCACAAGGGCAGAGCAAGGTCGTGTGCTACAACGGAGTCTACATAACTAATGGTTGTTTGTGATGTGGGTCCAGAAGGGCTCTCTAGTGGAAGTGCAGAATCCAGGGAATCCATCTATATTAAATAAAAATCAAAGTAAGGCAAAGACTGAAACTTGAGTAGGAAGTCCCAGATGCCGATCAAAACAGTACACCACTTCTAAAAAGAACGGTGATACTGTGTTGCACTGTTTACAGTATCTTCTAACACATTCATATTTCATGTGACTTTCCTCACAACACTATATTTGACAATATATTTACTATCTCCATTTGACAGGTGAGGACAAATCCTCATGTGGCTTTAAGGAGGTTGTGGCTTGCTCACCTCACAGGGCTCGTGATTGATACTGTGATCTTAGCAGCATACTATTCCCACTGCCTCTATTTAAAGAAAATTTCCCAAAGATTTTATTTTGCAATCTGATAAATTCTTTTTTAAAAAGTGGCTTCATATCTCATCCTGTGTTTATTTTGAAACAATTTAGCCAGGCAAAATGTATTTAGCAAACTGATGGTTTTATTTTGTTTTGTTTGCAATACTGGGGTTAAGTCATGGTCTGTGGCTACTTGGCAAGCATTCTACCCCTGAGCTACATTTCCAGACCTTTTTATTTTAAGACAGGGTTTTGCTTATTTGTCAGGGCTGGCCTCAAACCTTGGGTCCTTCCGGATCAGCCTCTCAAGAACCTAGATTACAAACATGTAACACCATGCCTGGTTAACCCTCTACTTGCGACTGATTGACTGCAAAGTTTTGAATAATATAGATGTGAGTTTAAAGGAGAAAGAAATACTAATTAGAAGAAAGTAGCAGACAGTGGAAGATCATAGGCAAGGAAAAGATTGTGTTTAGCTAGAGGCCTTTCTTAGGTATATAGGATAAAAGTCTAGTCTTCAAAGAGAAAATACTGAAAGGCAGAGAGAAGTAGACAGTAACTTTCTGACAGAGACAGTTAGAAAACATAGGCTGCAGGTAATGCCCATTCTTGTGCACATTGCCAAACTGTAAGGGAGACCAGGTAGGTTCTTATGTACATCAGAAGATGGAGACAGTGAGTCTTTGGAGAGAAAACCATGGAGCATAAAGAAGACTACTAGCAGGATTGAAAATGATGTGACTAAAGAACCTGAGAGTAACATGCCGCTAGTGTGTCCCAGCTCTGTGTGTGTCCTAAAAGGGCTTGTGCGGGAGAGTTGGGGAAAGATACCCTTAAGCAAGTTCCTCACAGAACTCCTCCTAAGCTTCAGCATCCTTACTGTTTACCTTGATTACTTGTTATGGTCAGGACTCAAGTCCAAGTGATTTGTTTCCATCATTAGAATCCTGAATTCATGACTTTGCCCCAGTGACTTTACTAAGGCTTAGTGCAGTCATTCAACAACTATTTAGTGATCAGCAGTTATAAGCCTACCTTTGTAATTGTATTTATTCTGCCTCCTTATTCAGTTTTTCTAAGCTGAATAATTTACATTTTATGTGTTCATTATAGATTTCGTATTCAGCATTATTTCCCTTTTTTATTTTATACCTCCTTAATAATACGCAATTTGATTTTTCTTAAAAAAGACATTAGGAAAGAAAAAAGAAAAAATGGAGGAAATTTGGTCTGTTTAGAAATGTCAGTTTAAACCATTTTAAGTAATTTAATATAGTAATGTAGTATGATTAATACAGTAATTTAATAATAGTCATGTTTAACTCTTCTGGGATTTTCCAGAAACTATATAGAGGATTGGATTGATTTGCCACAGAAAAACTTTTCTCTAAGCTTGGAAACAACCAAGTTAAGCAATGATTTTGAAGATTAATAGTTGATGAAAAAGATACTAAATTGATAATAGTTATTTCTATTAAAATATTTAGCATATATTATGTATTAGAAGTTGTATTTATATTATTTTATTAATTCTTATGACAATAATATAAAGGAAACAATGATTTTTACTTTTACAGAGGAAAAACTGGCTGTGAGAGGCTATGACTGCATAATTGAATAGCATGGCCAGCGTGCAGGCATATACATTTAATTTACAGAGTGTGTCCTCAGGACAAAATGCATATTAAGCACTCACTGTGATCTCAGAGATGAAGGGATTGCCTCCCTCCAGGCTCATTAATAATGCTCCATCCTTCAGGATATGTAACTGCTTCAGGATATTGAATAGAGCATTGTATGGAATAGAGCGCTTAATGGAAAGTTTGACGTGTAGCGTGTGCGGGAGATGCGCACATGGCCCCTGCTTTCAGGGAGATGATGGCTTCATCCACAGTGAAAGAGGTATAACTGTAGAACCTGGCAGGCAGGGGCTGTAGGACTGCAGAAGGGAGCCCGTTGCCCTTCAGTCTCTCATGACTGGAAGAGTATAATGTAGGGTCTGGCATTTGAACTGTGCTTTGAACAAAGGGAATAATTTCACTGCGGAATCTTAAGGGGTAAAGTGTTTTACACCGACAGAACAAATATGAGCAAAACTATGGAAGTAAAAATAACCCAATGTAAGTATATATGATAGCTGAAAAATAATTTGGATTTCAAAAATCACAGTTTAGAAAAAGAACTTTCTAGAAAATAGCCCTTGGGAGGCTTAATGTAGTAAATGTTGGAGTGTAAAATTATGTTGTACATTCTGGGAACCCTATTCTTTGCATATATTTAAGCTTAGTATTTTTGATGTTGTGTTTAGAAGTGCATGATTACCTACGAGTTCAGAGTCTCGACTGCCTCTTATGCAAGTGTAGTCTCTGGCATAGAGCGATGTTGCCTAGAAGCAGAAGTCCTGAGTCTACCAGCCCAGCCCTCAGGGTCATTATAACGTGTCCCATGTATCCTTCTGTGACCTTAGGTGTACCCTAGCAAGCAGTCTTCAGTTCTCTTTTGATATCCTGAAGTCATTACATGCCTATAGGTATAATTTTTTCTTGATTTATTTTTTTTCAAATTCAGACCTCCTAGACCTAAGCGATATAGCAAGGCCTTTTATCAGGTCCTAGTAATTTGCATTGTTTAAAAAAAAAAAAAAGTCTTGAGGTTGTGGCCCAGTGGTAGAGCATTTGCTTAGCAAGTGAGAAGCTCTGGATTTGATTCTCCAGTCCTCCTCCACGCCCCCCAGAAAATCTGAGGTGTGTTAAATTTAATGTTTATTTGGAAAAAGGTCCTAGAAACAGGCAGCACTGCGGGCTGAAGTTTGTTCAGAATGCTGATCCTCACCACCTGTTCAGGTTATATTTATAGTTCAAGAACAGGAAGTGACATATGGAAACAACCTGATTAGCTGCAGTCAGCATTTGTCTTATATGGGAATGGTGTGTTGGGACATTGGCCATTTAGGACATGGTCTGTGATTGGCAGCCTGTGATTGACTCATGCTCACCTATAGAATGTATTCTAGGTTAGTTTGTAAAACAAGCTAGGTTTCAGTTCATCACTATACCTGAAGAGAGCTTGGGCTAAATTTTATCACTCTGCTACAGAAATAAACTTAAGCCAAACTTAACCAGTTTAGTAGCTCCAAACTCAAATTGCCACCTTTTAATTTATTCTTAATCATTCTTTGCTTAAAAAATTGTGGCAGAAGACATATAACATCAAATTTACTTCTTAATCATTTTAAATGTGCAGTAATATGTTCACATTGTTGTATAAAAGATGTCCAGAACATTATATTATTATTATTACTATTATTATTTTGCTCCTGAGGATTGAGCCCAGGGCCTTCCTTCACAATGAACTATATCCCCGGGCTGTTTTTATTTTTGATTTTGACATAGAGTCTCACTAAGTTATCTAGGCTGGGCTTGAACTTACGACCTGTCTGCCTCAGCCTCTTGGAGTGCTGATATTACAGGTCTTTGCCACTGGCTCAACTTCGGAACTTTTTCAGTCTTGCATGATTGAAACTATGCTCATTAAACAACTCCCTACTTCCCTCTCCAATCCCAGAGCCTGGCGACCAACCTTCTGCTTTCTTTTTTTGTAAATATTCTGGTTCCTTCATATTGAGCACTTTTTCATATGCTTTCTAGACATTTGTATGTCTCTCTGGAAAAATCCCTACTCAAGTATTTTTCCCATTCTAAATTGGGTTATTTGTTGCTTTTGAGTTGTCAGAATTTCTTAGGTATTCTGGCAATTAACCCTATATCAGATACATGACTCACAAATATCTCCTACCATTCCATGTTGGCTTTTCACCCTGTTGATTGTGTCCTTTTTTGCACATAGCTTTTCGTTTTGACGTAGTTCAGTTTGTTAATCTTTCTTTTATTACCTGTGTTTGGTTGGTAGGTAAGAGTTTTTGCAAAACTTAAATTTAATATTTAGTAAGACAAGGGCTGGAGGAATGGCTCAGCGGTTAAAGCACTTGCCTAGCAAGTGCTATGTCAAGTGTTAAGTACCTGAGCTCGATTCCTCAGCACCACATAAGCTGGGCGTGGTGGCACGCACCTGTAATCCCAGCACTCTGGAGGCTCAGGCAGGAGGATTGCTGTGAGTCCAAGGCCAGCCTGGGCTCCATAGTGAGATCAGGACCAGCCTGGGCTACAGAGCGAGACCCTGTCTCAAAAAAAATTTAGTAAGACATTCTTGACACTTGTCTTATTCTTCCAGCTCTGTTCCTTAAATTCTTTTACATAGCTATCATGGGAATAAAGTGTTCATCAGAGCATGAAATAATGGCAAAAATAGAGAATATAAAAGCACAAAACCGTGAGCATCATTCAAACAAAGTAAAAGAGAGTGGCACATTAGCACTTGAAGGTTGAGAATGCTGTGATGACTCCACTTCTGCAGAAAACAGGGCTAACTTCACGTCAGTACTCTTAAGTGATTTGTGTATATCTATTAAAATAGTATATAATTAATGATACATGGGGTAAAAATATGCTGTGGAAATACTTTGAGGTGATATTTTTAGAATGAAAGCTGCAAAATACATGCAATGATCCTATCTCCTTGTTTGCCTGTGCCTGCCCTGGTTGGTTGCTGTTGTCCTGGTCTGGTCACTACGTCCCAATATACACATTAAAAGTTCCACACTGGTGGGAAGGTAACACAAAGGCCTAGTCTGCTAACAAAGTGTGCGGCATCCTGGTTTGTCTCAGTCTCAGTGCTTCCTCATCCTCGGGGCTGTGAGAGCATCCACTGTCAAAGAGAGATAGCAGGGACCACAGATCACAGTTTCCTCTATCAGAGTTAGGGCATTTGACTGATGTACATAAATGTCCTGCGTATTCTGCAAGTCATTCCTGCTGAAATGTCTCCTTGTTTTGTTTTTCTTGTCTCTTACACCATTCAAAAGATGCCCATTTTAGGGAAGGAAGAGGATTGCAAGGAGAAAAAGAGTTAGTGAAAGGAGGTAAGGATGTAGGGCCGAAATGGATTCCGAGTTAGTGAAACTCTGAGGTAGACTTTGTAAATGGATTTGCCCCTCATTGATACTGTAGTGCAAGGTTTTGGAGTTTGCTCCTTTTGTTGGTAGGTTACAATTCTAAAGTCTTCCTCCATATTCACATTCCTGACATATACTTCATTGGTAAAGTGTGTGGTGGTAGTTTAGTGGACAGAGCAGTTCACACACTTCACAGACACCTGACATTGCCAGGAAGGCGCTTGGATGGCGGTTAGGGAGGTGATGCACCAAGATGCAAAACTAAAGCTCTGGATAATAGGTTTCATATAGCAACACATTATTGTACTTTTTCTGCTGCTTGTGAGAACGTAGCTTTTAATTTTGGGGTTTCTAATTATCCCTGTGTGAAGGTATATTTGAAAAACAAGGTGTTTCTTGGCTTGTTGCTGGTGTCATTTCGTTGACTGGCCTAGATCCCTTAGTGCGACCCAAGAATAGGTGAGTCGTGCTTCTGCTGTGCTTTCCCTTTGTGACAACGGCTTTTTTCTAAAATATTTTATGTTTTTCATATAGTTAGTGCCCTCAGCCTTTCAGTGGTGGAATAGAATGTTGTCCTTTTATCTTATCATTGTGTTGCTTTATGGGTACTGATGTGATGAGAAGCTACCCCAGAATTTTGCGTAAGTGGGACCTGATTAGCCCCACTGTAGCCTGGTATGTATCTGTAATGTTTATGGTGTCATCGAGGTGACGTCCGTGGGTGTGCAGAATATTTTTGAAAAAAATTCCATTTTAGGCTAATAAATAAGTAATAGTTTCTTTAACAGTGCACGTTCTATTACTAGGAAGTGAGACAACGTATCCATGTATATGTTTAGTACTCTCTGTTTACATGCATCTTCAGAGCTTTTACTAACGTTAAGTTGAGAGTTTGAGAATACACACAGTCAGTGTACTCAGCTGACATCCCATGTGATTGCAGCATGCCTTTTGGGAACCTGGGGTATCAGGTATTCATTTAACAGCTTTCTGAAAAATATCCTGCCCTGGCTATAACAGTGTTTGCCAAGCTGAGCTAATATAGTATTTTCTTCTTTTGATCTTTATACTTTATCTTCATTTATCACAGGTCATAAACTTTATAGAGTTTGCCTTTTATGTGGCACACTGAATGTGCATTTTTAAAATGGAGGAAAACCTGAGGTAATTTTCATAACTATAAAAACATACATTTAAATTTATGTTCTAAGTTATTTGTAGTGAGGTAACTGGAATCAGGATCATTGGTTGGTTGAGCAATTTGATTTGATAGAGGTGTTTATTTGTTCTTTAATTCTTTCCTTCAGGCACTGTTACTAAAATAAAAATGACTGCTACTGTATTTGTTATTTTTCTTTAGATATAATGAAAACTCATGATTCTACTCAATCATTTTTGAGTATCCTAAAATAATTGTCATCTCTTTACTCTTGAAATAAATACTAAGTTTTTAAAATCAGTAATGTTCATTTTTTTTCTGCCAAAGTACATCTCAAATTACAACCTGTTTCTCATCATTCTGATTGAGAACACAGTCAGCAATTTTATTACTAATTGTCGTAGTTAAAAAGAAAAAAAACCTGGCAATTCTGCATGCCCCTCCACACACATACACCTTCCCTGTATATCATCAAGCTTGCAGATCTCTAAAATTGTTCATCATTTAAATGATGCCAACATAGTCATTGATGTTAGGGATGGTGGGGACAACTGAACTTGTGTCAAGTTGAAACGTGATGTTCTTTTAACTCTGCTAATGCTGCGATGACATCAAGTCTTGAGATGAAAAATATCACTAGCTGGGTGTGCTGTGGCTCAATTGCACAAGGATGATAGCTTCACAACTGTTCCCTGCCAATAATGTTAGCTTAAGTGAGCCAAGAGTCAGTAATTTCAGGCCGTTTTAAGGAGATAAGCAGTCTGTGGAATGACTATGTTTTATAGATAAACTTTCCATTAAATCTGAGGATGGGTCACTTACTGATTTTACAAACATTTGTATTACGTGATCAAGTCAAGTTTAATGTTTTGACCTAAAAATGATAGCAAAATGTAACAGAACAAAAATCTGCTGGCATATAATTCTTTTTTTTTTTTTTTCTTTTTATTTCTAGAGCTTTATTGTGGCGTAAGCAGTCCCCATCTTTTCTGGCACAAGGGACCAGTTTCATCATAGACAGGTTTTTTTTTTTTTTTTTTTTTTTTTTTTTTGAGGACAGGAGAGGGAAAGTGGAAGGTTGGGTGTTGGGGGCAGAGATGGGGAATGCTGGTGATAGCTTTTCTGCTGCAGCCCCACCTCACCTCCCAAGGCATCAGATTCTTACAAGGAACAGGCAGTCTGCCACCTCCCTTGCACGAGTGCAGTTCACTGGAGGGGTTGCGCTGCTGTGAGATTCTAATGCCTCTACTGATCTGACATGAGAGGGCTCAGGCTGTGGTGCAAGGGTAGGGAATGGCTGCAAATCCTCACTTGTTGAAGTCTTACACGCTGCCCGCCTCTTACCTCCCACTCTGTGGCCTGGCTCTCACCAGGGATGCCAGGGATGCCAGTCTTGGCCCAGGGCTTGGAGACGCCTGGTAACATAACGTTTACCAATTGTAAGGTATCTTATTTAAATTATTGTCTTGAATCATTTCAAGAATTTGTAGCAGATTTACAGAGTTGTACAGCCATTACCACAAGCTAGTTTTTTTAATATTTCCACCTAGAAAACCCTCCTGTACCTTTTTACAGTATATTCTAGATGTTTCATATCAACAGAATTACACAGTATGTAGTGTCAATATGTGGTATTTTGTACTTGTTTTCTTCCCTTTCCTCCCACCTCCCTCCATTCTCTCTCTGTCTCTCTGTTTCTCTCTGTCTTTCTCTCTGTCTCTCTGCCCCCCCCCCCCTTTATCTCCCCTGTGCTCCAGTGGTCCTCATTCCTGTCTCCCAAGTACCTGGTACTGTAATCAGGTGTCATGACACTTGGCTTCATTTCTACTTAGCATCATCTATATTGTAAGCATATTATAGCTGAATAATGTTCCACTGTATTGATATGCTACATTTTATCTTTCCTGTAAAGTATTTTGCATTCCAGTCTTTATAGCTGTCTTTCACCAACCTAGCTAGCTCCTTCCCACCATCCTTGCTCTCCTGCATTTGGTCTTCAAGCCTGTGTGTTAGTCTATACTTCCTCATCTCATGTCTGACTACAACTTCAGTCCATATCCTGCAAAGTAAACATTTTGTAGCATGAAGCTTTGGCAATTTCATCCAGCTTACAGGGTTGAGGAACTGGTACAGAAACGTCCTGTGAGGCCTCAGAATATAGTTAATCTTTCAATAATTACAGAGTCAGCCCTAGAGTTCTATGCCTGATACCTGGCATAATTTTTAAACATCATATAAATAGAAATATATCACATGCTTATAGAAAAATGCTAAAAGGATTAAGAAAAAATAAGTTACCCAAATTTCAGTGTCTCAGACATAAGCTTTATTTAAGGTGGTGATGTGTATCTTTTTAGGCTTAATCTGTGTGCAAAACCCTATAAAGCTTTGTTCTGTTAAAGCTGGTTTTCTATGATAATAGATTTTTCATGTCAGTAAATACATTTGAAACCATGAGGGTTGCTTTACCTAGAGAGGTGTGAAGGGAAACATGGTTAGGAGTTCAGAGAGCTGGCGGTTGATGCCGCTTGGATGCTTAAAGGTATTCTTAGGGAGCAAGGTATAAGGAATTTATTCTGAGTACACAGTGACGCATTACATCGTTAGCCAATGATTTGGTTTTCTCCGCCTTTTTGAAACAACATCTGGCTACGATGTTGAAAACATAGAGTAGGGATCAAGAGAGAAAGTGTAAAGACTCATTAGGAGACTACTGCAGTATTCTAAACTAGAGATGATGGCATGCTAGAGCATGAGCTAGGTAGCAATCCGTAGTAAGCTGGACTTGGAACATATTTTTAAAGAGATTGATGGGATTGGTTAATGGATTGGATGTCCTGAGGGGAAAAAAAAGATAAAATTATGGTGACCTTCCTGTTTTTTATTTTTATCTTGAATAACTAAGTGAATGGAAAAGCCACTTTAGAAAGAGAGAAGGTTCTAGAAAAAGTTAATTTGAGAAAATAATGTGCTGGAGAGTAGGAGCCATGTTTTGGATATGTCAAGGGTAAAATGCCTTAAATTAAGATGTTTCTGAGGGAGCGATGGGATCTTGAGACAGTTGTTGCTCTAGGATGACACATTCACATGGTGAAAAGATATGTGTTCAAAGAAAAAAATTGGTGAGCTGGAATGGTAGGATATTGCGAAAATGCAATGCTTTAGTCGGAGAGCTGGGGTACGTCGTGAAATAGAAGTGTAGAGATTTGTTCTACGTAGGAGCAGGTGGGGAAGGAATAAGGGCACAGACCTGGTAAGTATGGAGGTTAGGAACGAGAAAAGAAGTAACTTATAATTACCCATCAGTGTGTTTTCAATAAAATAAGCTGTCATCTGCCAACGTGGGAGGAAGGTGGTAAGACTTTGAGGAGAGAAGAAAGGATGCAGTGTAGTTTGTCTCAGAGGCAAAAATTCAGTTACATAGTCAGGATTGAGACACTGATGGGAACCAAGTTCTGTTTGCTCTCCTAAATTTGAAGTGAACTTGGCCAGAACAGTTAGTTTCTTGAGAGATTTCCTTATCTGATTGCCTTCCTGTGTGGCAGGACTATCTGTCCTGTTCCATTGTTCTTATCAATTATTCTGAAACCAGTACTACACTCCACTTCATGTTTTAATGTATTGTAGGGCTAACTTTGTTTCAGTAGAAATTTTGTTTTGTTTACTTAAGCTTTTTAGAAACACTTAATTTTGATTATGTTTATGACTACTATCTTAGGGAATCTCATTTAAGACCAGGTTAAAGCTGCTGAAGTAATATGAAACAAAAGATTTTAGGACTTATACTTTGATCTTGTTCATTGTGTATATGCAAGCATTCAGAAAACCTCCCAAAAAACAAAAATACAAAACACTTCTGGTCACAAGCATTTCAGATAAGGCACACTCAACCTTTATCTTCTCTATCCTATTATGTTTAATCTGCCTATGTCATAGTTGAAGTATATCATCGAGACTATATGGTTTGGTCATGTTTTTAATCAACTCTACCAATGTCTTGTTTCACTGGCGTTATTAGGCTATGTTTAATGTAATTATTGGTATCTTTGAGCTTAAGGCTATTGCTTTATTTTTACTTTTGTTTATCCTGTTTTCTGTTTCCTGCATTCCTGTGTGTTACAAGAACAGTTTTTAGAATTTCATTTTTACTTATCTGTAGTATTTTTTAGTATCTCTTTCTTTCTGTGTAACTTTTTGAGTGGTTGCTCTGGGCTTCGTGTTATATATACATTATTCACGATCTACTGGTGGTGTCATTTGACCAGTTTATATCCTTCTATATTTTGTGCCCTCTCCACAATGTAATTATCTTAAATGTTTCTTCATATGCATTTGAAAAAAGCATCAGTGTAGTAATTTTTTCTCTATTAAGTATAATTTAGAAAACTCAGGAGGAGGAGGTAAGCCTTTTATTTTTGCCTCCCAAGTTCGTTCTTCATATTTCGTAAGGTTCCTTTTATTTCATTTTCTTTCTGTTTGAAGAACTTGTTTTAGATATCCTTTTAAGGATAGGTCAGTAGACAATAAATTCTCTTGTTTTCATTCATCTGAAAATATCTTCAGTTTTCTTTCAGGGAAAAAGGCTGTTTTCAGTGCATTCTAGGCTGACAGTTCTTTTTCATTTAGCATTTGAAAAACGGGATGCCCTTTCTTCTGGCTTCCATATTTTTGGATAAAGATTCTGCTGTCATTCCAATTGCTTTTCCTATAGAGGTAAGGATTATTTCTCTTTACCTGCTTTCAGTTTTTTTCTCTTTCTTTTTCTTCAGTACTGGTTTTGAACCTAGAGTCTCATACATACTAGGCTAGCACTCTTATCACTGAACTATGTAGTCTCCGTCTCTGTTTTAATTTTTAATTTGAAATAGTGTCTTGCTAAGTTGCCTAGGCGAGCTTTAAACTTGTACTCTTCCTGCCTTACCCTCTGAAGTAGCTGCCTCCAAATTATCTTGCTTTTTATTTTGGGTAATGTGAATTTGTGTAAATACTTTTATTTTGTTCTGTGTGAAGCTTACTCAGCTTCTGCAATCTATAAATATGTCTTTGATTGTTTTTAAGTTTTCAGTGACAGTTCCTTTGAATACTTTTTCTTTATTCTTCTGGATCTCTTGTGATACAAATACTAGATTTCTTTAATCATAGTCCTTAGATCTTTCAGATTCTTCTTTTTTTGTCTTATCTATTTTTTTCTGTTGTTTTAACTCCAGGTTCACAGATTCATCTGTCGTCTCAATTCTCCTATTAATGACATTGATGTTTTATTCCAGTTATTTTATTTGTCAGTTCTAAAGCTTGCATTTGGTCTTGGTTTTTCTTTATGTCTCCCATTTCTTCACTGAGAATGGTCATATTTCTGAGCATCCACTGGGCCTCCTTTGACACTGCTCCAGAGAGGAGGGTCTCAGCATCCACACCCAGACACTACGGAGGGTAGGAAGGATAGATGAAGGTTGAAATGTCTCCCTGCAGCCACGTAAGGATAGGAGCACATAGAAGTGAGGCCCCTGGGTTTTCTGTGGTGTCTTGCTGAGATGGAGAGGTTAATATATTTACAGGTTTTCCATGTTTCAGGGCTATGCCTTTCCTTGTCTGTACCTGCATTAGAGAAAAAGGCTTTTGTTATGGTGAATCTTTGGTTTGGGGGTTTTGTCTGCCTTTTGGGATTTCCAGGATGCCTGCTTCTTCCTGAAAATCAGTTATTAATGAGGCAAAAAAAGATCAAGGCAGTGCACCATTGTGGCATTCTGATGGTCCCTGGGACCCTAGCCATTCCGCCATGACCGTTCCACCACTTGGCATCTTCTCGTGTTTATATAAAATGCCCAAAGTTTTTAGTTGTATGTAGGAGAAATAGGGGAAAGTATACCTGTTCCATCCAAAGGGACAATTTTTACAATTCTTTTGAAGTTTCTGGTTTTCTAATAGCATGTTTTCTTGGCATCTCTGTGCTTCAGTAAACTTGAGATGTCTTTTACTTTGGAAGACTTTTTTTGTTTGGAAGATTTCTAAAGTAAGATCAGTCAACCAGTTATAAACTTTTGTAGAACAAAATGTCAGCATAGCTCACTTAATTTTTTAATAACCTTATCTTGTCTATTTTGGTATGAGGTATGGGTAGTTGTAATCTTTATTTCATTTTTAAATGAATAATTAGCAGTGAATTAGTTAAATGGTAGATAAGAGCTGTACCATACTCATTCCAGGTAAAAATTTTACAATAGACACAAAGAGAAAAATAAGTTTCACTAGAAATATTCCATGTCCAATATTAGATTATATTACTCTCCAATGAAAACAAATAAAAGATTTTTGTTTTAAATCTTATCTTAGTTTTAACTAAGAATCATTTTAATAGTATTTATTATTCTTTTTCCAAAAGTCTGGGAGACAATAGCTTTGATTGTAAGATTAATAAAGAGATGTGTTTTTTTTTTCTTTGTTTAAATTCCTGGACTAAAACTTTTCATTGAAGTCATTTTTCTTACTGGCTGGTAATTTTGTCAAAATACTGCTAATTTTCTTTAGGATATAAGATGGCATGCTGTAGAATGTCAGAATAAGGCACCTGGGGACATCTTGGATAGATGTGGATGGAATTCGAGAGTCCAAGTGTTTTGGAAAGCTTTGGAATTTAATTTCTACTGTCAGCAACGTGACAGGTCCAGCTAATACTAGCGCACATTTTATAACATAGTGTAGTCATTACAGATATCTCAAAACATGTTCATAACTATTTCAGCAAAACAGTGGTTTGTGTTACTAGAATTTTAAAAAAGTAATATATAAGTGATATTCATGATTAATTTATATGTAACACATTCCCTAAGAAGTACGTTTATTATTCTTGTGTCAACACATAACAAATTCGTTTTTTAGAAATACTGTGGTACCTATTTTGAATTCATCAATAGCTTACTTTGTAATTCTATGTATTTTATGTCCGTTTAAGAACATTATCTAGTTGAATCTTAGTTTTTTCTTATGCATTCTACCCATGTTTTCCTTGTGTGTTTTACCTGTGTTACGCTTCTTTTTCTCCTTTTGCAGCATCAGCCATTACGTGATTGTCATGTCTATGACTATCTTCCTGGTGTTTCTCAATGGCCTAGCACAGCTGCTTACGACGAAGACACTCAGACTGTGTGGCAGACCTAAAAGTCATCTCATTTGATGCTCCTGAATCCATCATCCAGCATCTGGTTCCTGTTTTTTATTCTTCTGAACTAGAATCCTACCAAGTATTCAGTAAGAAGATGTATTTGGATACATAGTATATTCTGCGCCTGTTGAGAATTGTATTTAGAATTCTGAATTTATGGAAAAAGGAACTTCCTTTTTCTTCGAGGTTTTTCAGTCCCTTTGAAGTAGTGATTGGTCTAGGGGAAAGCAGAGTAAAGCAGTCTCCATTTGCACTCTTTGTCTTTGGGTGGCAGCTCTTTTTCTGGGGTGAAGGCTGTCAGAGCACCTGTAATGATTTAGTCCTGGTAGTACCACTATCCACATACCCAAAGGAGTGGTGACTTGTGGGGGCATTGCTGACAGTGGCTGCCAAGGCCATCTGCAGCTGAAGGTGGAGGGGACCACCAAGTGACACCATGAGCACTTACCAGCTCTCAGCACTGGTTAAGTACTGGGTCTAACTACTCAGTAATAAAACTAGTAACGCTGGGTATTATTTCACATTTCGTAAAGCTACAGTAGAAACACATTTGCAAGTGATTGTCATTTTTCTCAAGTGTACCTTTGCACTGTTTTCTGCTTCTTGATGCTGTTTCCAGTTTTCATATCAGCTTGATGGTGCAGGTTTAGTCTTTACCTTTTTTTTCTCACATTTCTGGATTATTGCATAATTTCTAGGGACAGAAAAGTAGAAAAAATGCTTATATTTGTGATTTTTCCATTAAAAAAAAGGTCAACATCTGTTATCCTTATAGCGCTTTTTCACATGGTGTTTCCAGTGGAATTTTCCTGAATCAGTGGTATAAACTTTCTGATAAGATCGTAATAATTCGTGTGAAGTGCTATTCTTTTGGTTGAGAGATTCTAGCCCAAAGGCCCAAAGTCATTTTATTAAAACTAGATTTCCATTTACAAACTAATTCCAATGTACAAAAAATTTTGAGAGTAATCTTTATTTGGAATTTCCATGAAGTGATCTTTATAGATCACCGTAGAGATTTTCTTTCCTTAGTATTCCTGTTGTGTTTGGCTGATGCTAAGCTTTGCTGATATATGTCCCATTTAAAAAAAATAATTGCTTTTGAATTAAGGTATAGCATTACTGATTTGCACTAATAAATAGGAAGCCTTCCAGGGATTACTAGATTTTGCAAGCCTGTGAATGATTGTGCAAATATAATATAGAAGACTCAAAACTCAACTTGGCAAAACATATTTCCTTAATCTCTGTGAATAATAAAGTATAGTTATATTTGTGATAATATTTCATTGTAGAGCAGTAAAAGCATTCTAGTACATTAGAAGAGAAGTATTGCTGTTTATATAAGACGTCATGCATTAGTCTGTTATGTGAAATCTAGGTGGACGACTGAGAAGCTTCTGTAGAAGCGGAGAGAAACTGAGCATTCTGATAACCTCGTGATCCGTGATGTAAGATTATAGGAACACTTCTCTCTTTGCTTTTGTCTTTCCCTAGGTTTTCACACAGAAGAACTTGTACATATTTTATTACAACATTATAAAAAGTATTCAGTGCCTTATATTTATTATGTTCTTCAAAGCATGTTCTTTATTTTTAATATTGCCTTTGGAGCTGGTGTTAGTTTACAAAAGTGGAAAGTGCCCCTACAGCCATAGGCTGCCTTCTGCACTGTGTGTGGCCTCCAGAATCCCTTGGGAATGGGCCCTTTCTATTACAGTTTCCTAGAAATCTTAAGAGTATTTTAAAGTATATATTTTTATGTTGAATAACAGAGCAAGTGAGATTTAGTCATAATACTTCTTTTTAAAGCATTTAATTTTTAATGTTATCTATATCATGCTAGATTTCTAAATCAAGACTTGAGACATTTTCTGATTAACCCTTTAAATTAAGAATTGCTATAAGAATTAAAGTGGGTGCATCAAATTAAGAAAATATTGAATACAAAGCATATTAAGTTATGTGGACCAGGAATTAATGGGGAGCATCACATTTTATTAATACATATATTTATGATACCTAATGTTTACATTGAACTTGAGTATTTTGTGCACATTTGTATCGTGTTAGCATTACAAATCCTTCCCCTCTCCCTTTCTTGACCCTCCCATACCCTCTCCCTCCCCCCAACTCCCACTGTCCCCCTCATTTAGTTCTATGAAATGACTGTATTCTGGATTTCTTACATCAGAGAAACCATTTGATATTTAACCTTCTGTGTCTGACTCACTTCAGTGAGCAGCATGGTCTCAAATTGCCTCCATTTACTTACAAAAGCCTCCAAACTATCTGTCTTTATAGAAGAGGAGTGCTCCATTGTGTACATATACCACAATATTTGTATCCATCTATTGATGGATATTTTGCTGTCTTCCACATTTTAGCTATTGTTAGTTCTTCTGCTATGAACATGGGTATACATGTATCTCTTTTATATGATGCTTTTAACGCTTTTGGGTAGATTCCCGGAAGAGGTGTTGCTGAATCAAAAGGGATGTTTATTTTCAGGTCATTGAGGAATTTCCATACTGCCTTCCTTAGTGATTGTACCAGTTTACAGTCTCACCAGCAATAGGAGATGGTTTCTTTTTTCACACAGCCTCGCCATCATCGATTGCTGTTTTAGTTCTTGAGATATGCCATTCTCTCTGGAGTTAGGTGATATCTTTGTTTTGATTCACATTTTTCTAATGGCCAAAGATGTTGAACATTTTTTCACGCATTTGTTGGCCATTTGAACTTCTTTATCTGAAAAGTGTCTATTCATTTATTTTGCCCATTTTTAATGAGGTCTTTGAAGGGTACCAATAGATTTATCATTTTCATTATATTCATGTTCAGTATATGGCACACAAAACACTTATTTTTTAGAAAACATAAATGCTGGAGTCTTCAAAATAATGTCTTTATAATTACCTATTAATAATGAAGCTAGATAAAAATATATTCATCCGTAATAGTCTTAGTCTTTCTCATCACTGGGACACAACCCTTCATACCTACAACTTAAACATTTGTTTTATCTCACATTTCTGAAGTCTCGGTCACTTCATGGTTGAAGTTAGCAAAAACAGAAATGCTTGGCAGAGGGCTTGGCTAGAGAAAAACTCTTCACAACAGGGCAAGGCAGGATGCTGAGTGATTGTTAGTAACTGGAGCAAGAACATATCCTTCCAGGCCACGTCCTGAGTGAGCCAGCTCTCCTGACCAGGCCCCACCTCTTAACAGCATAGAATCAATAGATTAATACACCATTTAATCACCTTCTAAATACAGGATACCTGGGGGCGCATTCTAGATCCAATCATAAAGGTAGTATGGTTTCTTATTAAAAACCTGTTCCCAATTTTGGCTAACTCAGACATGGGGAACATATATGACAAGTCCCCTCCCCTCCCAGGTTGACACCCCTGTAGTAGACTAGGGATGCTTTTGCTTCTCTTCAACATGGATTTCTGCTGAGTGAGGGGGGAAGGAGATTGTGCACTACAGTCTGTAGGAACAGGTGGGAGCTGCCATGGGCTGCCCTCTCCCAGAGGAGCCAGATTAGGTCCATCTGCACATTAGATGCCGTTCTGTCAGGGAGCTGAAGAAAATGATGCTAGATCAACTTAGTCATTTGGAGAGAACATATTTTAGACAAGTTGTAAGGACAAATGTATAAGACCAAAGATAACTTGATAATTTCTCTCCTCTTCTGGGGTGGCAGACCCCGTACCTTCTTTAAAATGCTTAAATATTTGTGAGTCTTACACTGTGCTTTCATTACTATGGTAATGTCTCTGTAGCAATTTCCTATTTTTGTATCTGTATGGTTTATTAAAGAGAGAATGAGATTTTTGAACTTGATGTTCTATAAGAAATAAACTATTTGAGATGTGTTGCTTGTTTTCCTTTGGTGCGTTAAAGTGGATTACCATTGTTGGTCAGCTCACCATTAAAATTGCAGTATTTATGTGCCATAGAGCAGCATTTATATATACATACATTACTATATACACATATACACGTATATCCCAGGGATCGGGACATGCATAGGTCAGTGCTTAAAGCACTTGCCTAGTAAACATAAGGCCCTGGATACGATCCCCAAGCATCACATTAACCAGACATGGTGGGACTCACCTGTAATTCCAGCACTTGGGAGGCTGAGGCAACAGGGTTGCCAGTATGTTCAAGGCCAGCCTGAACCACAGCCCGAACTATAGCAAGATCCTGTCTCAAAAATATGTGTGTGTGTGTGTAGCCCTTAGAACACTCATTTCATAATACAAAAATATGCCATAATAAAAAGGGTTCCCTGATCAAATACATTTTAGAAACAGCTAGTCAAAGTTAAATTGTTATATTTATTGTACTAAGGGAATTTAACTCATGTGAACTTTGAAGGGATGAAAATAACATTGTGCCAGATTTTCTAGTTTATTCTTCCCAGGTGATATTTTACAAATGTCCCCATATACTCTTGTTTAATTTTATTTTTAAACTGGGGTTGAACCCTGGGCTCTTCCTTTCTTTTTGGACAGGATCTCATGAAGTTGACCAGTCTACCCTTGAATTTGTGATCTTTCTGCCTCAGCTTCCCAGGTAGCTGGGATTATAGGCATGCAGGTCTATGCCTAGCTAAATGCTTCTGAAAATGGGGTGTAAAATAGAGCTGGTAGACCCTATTTATCTTAACCCTTGGAAAAGCCCTTAAAATGTATTTGGGATTTTGTCTGCCTGTGCCTGAATTATGCTTACCATCATTTAGTCTTTCATGTACACACATGCAAAAGAATCACATTGCATTCTTTTATCATAGCCTTGTTAGAATTTCATATATTTTACATCTTTATTTGAAAAATAACTTCACAATAAATGTCAGTTTGTTTACTGGTGATTAGACACTGAAGAAGGTAATTATTTTAATGTTAACAAAAATTATGAAAACACAAATAATCAAGATTTACTTTCAGTTGACCTCAAAACTAAAATCTATAACTGATAAACTTACGGGCAGATAATTTTTCACGGAATTTAATTATTGTAGCTTAACTTGCATCACATGTCACTTGTAGGAAATATCAATCCATGCATCTTTAAGCATTGTATTCTATGAACTTGATTAATATGATTGACAAGATAATTGCTAATCATAGAGGCATCAACTTGTATCTGTAGTATCCCAAAATTCCTAGAATACTTAAGAATAGTTGGCCATTTCAGAAGTCCCTCTGCTTGCTGATAAAAAGTCATGTCCTTAAATTATAAAACCATAAAATCAATTTTCCCAATGTGCCTTTGCTTACCTTCTACGCCTGAAGCTATTGTGATTGGTGTTACATCATAGCTAGGTGATTGGCTTACCATCAGCAATGATGTTATGAAGACAGTATGTACCTGGATGTGACATGATACAAATGATGCTTTACTTCTGTGGTCTTCTCCAGAAAACCCCAAATCCTGATCTAATCACGAGAAAACCAGGCAAATCTCAACACAGATATTCTACAAAATGCTTGATGAGTATTCTGAGCTGTAAAAGCCATCAAAAGCAAGGAAAGACCGAGCAACTGTCACAGCCAAGAAAAGTCCACAGACACATAATGTGGCATCCTGGAAGGGACCCTAAAAAAAAAAGATGTCAGGTAAAATCTAAGCAAATTTGAATAGAGTGTGGAGGGTAGCTAGTAATCTCAATATTGGCTGATTGTGAAACATGTATCTTCCTAATGTAAGATGTTAAAAATAGAAGCAGAGTAAGGGAGGATGTGAGAACTATATCTTTTTTTGGCAGATGTATGGAACTATTCTAAAATGCAGATTACTTGATTTTAAATTTTTACTCTGCACCAGTAATTTTATGTAAATGCCTAAGTGGTTTCACTGATAAATGGGTGCAAGGGATGGCTGTGTGCTCCGTGGTTTTTCTGCATTGCTTGTTTCTCTCTCTTTTTATTTCCTTTTCACTCTGCTCCATTCATGTCGCTCTCTTTATGTCGGCCTCTAAGCCCATTGTGCACACTGCAGTCTTTACGAACAGCTTCGTCAGTTAGGCTGTTGTGTAAATACAGTGTGACTGCGGTGGACAGTTATGCCCTTGCTCAGTACTCTTGAAACAGCTGTAACCCCCTTGCTTCCTTGTACCTCTGGCAGGAGCTGAATGTTTTTTATGACTGTTCTCACTACTGTTGACTAGTGCACATCCCACCCTAGCCAGGCCAATCTGAGTTCTTCACAAGACTTTCTAATTGAAACTGAGAAAAATTTAGGATAAAAATTTCAAGACCTGTTGGTGGCTATGTTTGATAAAGCGAAATACTTTAATAACCTTCCAGTATGTAATCTCTTCCATCAGATACCATATCGTCAACCTTCCCCTTTATAAAGGGATTAATTTCTTTGATATTTCTAAAAATACGATAGGCGTGACAAGTCCATTGCTACATTTACAGTGTTAGTTTTTGTGCATGCTTTTTGCTTTATAATTTCGAAGTTGGAATGATGAAACAGAATAATTGAATGGAAAGTAGTTCAGACTTCATCACCTTGATTCATAGTTCTATTTTCCTGCCGAATAGTATAAAGGATTTGGGCACCTGGTTTGATAGTGAAAATAATAATTTAAAATCTTAGTGTTGGGCAAAGCCTTCATCTACAGGAAATGCAAAGAGCTTTTTCATGTTCATTCCTCCAAAACGAAGCGAAGCTTCTTTCCTAGGTGTTCCTGGATCAACATGAGTGTGCATAGTCTCTGTGGAGAGCCCACCACATGCCAAGTCTGTTGGCAGGTGCTTTACATTCATTATATCATTGAATTGAATCTTTGTAACCATTTGTGCTAGCTGCAACTGGGGGAGCCAGGTCTGGTTCCAGACTATCAAAAACATCTTGGACTCTACTGGTCTCTTTTTACTTCAGTGAAAGTGATATGCGAGCACTGGAAAGATACTGACAAGGAAAAAAATGCATAGATGTTTTTGACTCCCCAGAGATTCTTAGGCTCCCCTTGGCTCCCCCAAAAATTGCCTCTTGAAAGCCCAAGTAAAATAATATGTGAGGTAGAGCAGAGGTTCATAGATCCTAAGATAGCCACCACTGTACTCTCAGCCATGGTAGCATACCCACAGGACATAGGTCACCAAAAGAAGTAGGAATCACCCTACTCATGAGGGCCAGCCTAACCAGGCCTCCCTTTCCTTTTATGCCTGTACAGCAGAGCCCAGGACTCTTCCACCCACTGACTGTTCGTCCCGCCTAGAGACTTGCTGTGGGCAGCCCTGATCATGGCCCACAGTGTCCAGTGCTGAACAACACTTTAGCCTTGTTTTCTACATTAAAAAAAAATCTGATGTTCAGAGAGATTACGTGTTTCTCCAACACTACTGCCACCAAGTAGCACGTGAACTCCGCCCTAACTCAGTGTGACTCTAAAGCCCAGACTTTTAACTGCCATAACCTCTGCACTATCTTAGGGATATACACCTGCTCCCTTGGGATACCAGGACAGTAGTCCGCACAGAGGATGGCAGTTTGAAAGTTTGAATGTATTTAATCTTAGCTCAGGTTTGTGAATGGAATTACATAGACGGAGATAGCAGTTACCTCAATTTACAGTTCAGTGACATGAATTAACTTGTGGAATTAATTAGCAAATACTTTGATATCCTCTCTTTGCCGGGCAGAATGGGGATGCAAAGCATGAGACCTCGTTCCTTCTTCTGAAGAGCCTGTGGTGTAATAGAGACGATAATCGTGTTTGCATATAACATTTACAGAACACGCCCTCTGTGATAGCTCCTTGTATTTAAGACCCTCCTGCATCTCACCTCACTAAGGGGTCAGATACAGACAGAAAACACTCAGTAAAGGATTAGTGTATACTAGCTAACCTGAACTAAGATAAGACTCTTTAAGGGCACGTGGCACAATGTGTTCCACCTGAAATACCAGGGGCCTGTCTAAAAAGTCGTACTGGGGAAGAGCACTCTATGGGCATTGGGAACTAGCCAAATACTAATGGGTAACTCTGGGTAGCTGTGTGGACCCAAGTTTAGAATCCCGGGGCTAGAGGAATGGCTCAGCTGTTAAAGTGCTAGCAAGCACTAACTCAAGTGCTAAGTAACCGAGTTCGATTCCCCAGCACCACATAAGCAGGGCAGGGCGGTGCACGCCTGTAATCCTGGCACTTGGGAGGCTGAGACAAGAGGATTGCCTTGAGTCCAAGACCAGCCCAGGACTCCATAGTGAGTTCAGATCCAGAGCAAAACCCTTACTCAAAAAAAAAAAAAAAAAAAAAAAATCTCAAAGAATCTCTCCACTGTTTCCCACCTCCATAACCATTCCTCATGTAAGGATAGCAGATAGCAGATGCTGTCATGTACAGAGGAAGAGTAGTGTATCCATTCTTCAGACTTACACCTCTACTTAGTGTGGCAAGCCTTGCTCATTGCTACTCAATATTCAGTCTCCTTTTTAATTTTTCTAATCAGAACTCTGATTTTGTTTGCAGCAGAAGCATGCCCAGATTTTTCTGTGTAATCCCATTCTCCATTGCAGTGAGGCATGCCAACACAGTCGGGGTGGAGAGGGCGGCTTCTGGAAAGCTCTAACTCAATTGGTGTGCTCGTTTTTTGAATATTGCCTTTTGTGTTTTTCATGCCTGAAATGTAGAGGCCCAATTGAAAGTGAAGCAGTTATTTTACAACCTAGTGACAGCTACCTGGAAAGGAAGGTTTAGCTGGAAAATGGGAGGTGACTGGAATTAGAATCCCTTAGTCATGCCAGCCCTGAACAGCCCACCTCAAGCTTCGGGATACATGAGAAAAACAAGGCCTTTTAAAGTACCCTCAATGCAGATCCTTATCCTCCTACCACATTTTGTTTTGGAATCAGAAATGTAAGAAGTACTTATTAACAATTAGTTTCTTAGATTAGGCCTTCTATGCAAATATGTGATTGAACCTTTTGGTTTCCCAAGGGAAATCTGTAGCTATGAAAATCTAGACATTGTGAGTCACTTCATTTTATTTAGAGGTAGCCAGAAGGAAGGCACTTGTTCAAGGTTTTTAGTTGAACTTTAATAACTATGGACAAATCAGTTGATTCATTTGATAATATCTTTCCATCTTTTCAAATTATATAGTTATGTATAACAAAATGCACAGTCCTATTGATTACATTGCCTAACTTCATTGGAAGCTCTAGTTAGTATTCGATTTCCCCCCTGCAACTTATTGACTGTTTTGTTGACTAACAATTCAGTTAATATAAACAGTTGAACAGACTCTAAGTATAGATTGTACTTCAAGACAGACATTAATGCTCAATTGGCCAAAAAAGAATTAGACACAGAAAAAATAAGGCACGCTTGGCTTTCTAGTGATTCATGAGTGGGTTGCATGATTTTAAATTGTTTGCCGTTTCATCTGTTGGTCCCATACCTACACCCTAACTCCTCCAAGGCTTTTTCATATGTTAACATGAGCACAAAGACATATTCAGCTGGATTCTTGCCCTGGAGACTACCTAATCTAGATTGGGAGCCAGAACTCTATCTTCCTTGGTTATAGGTTGTTCCCTAAAAGCTTCATGTACCTGTGGATACTGTGTACTGTCTGGAAGCAGGGCCTGGCTGGAAGGGGCAGATGCTTAGGGTTTGACCTGAAGGAGCATATGCTGTTTCCACCCTTCCTCCCAGACTTCACTTGTTTTGCCTTGGTACCATAAAGATGTCTGTCTCTGTTTCTAGCTCTGGTCCAGCCCTGTGATTCCACCATTTTCCAACTACCCACCAATGAATAGACTGTGACTGTCTGAAACTGAGCTAAAATAAGTCTTCCCTAAAACTGTAAGGTCAAGTCTGATCAACGAATAACTAAGACAGAAATTGGTACCAGAGAAGTGGGGTCATTGCTGTGACTACCTGACAATGTGGTTTGGAAGCCGATGGAACTGATGTGTGGGAGGAGTTTGGAAAGGATTGAGGATGCAGGCTGGAGAAGTCTTGGAGTGTTCTGAGCTAAGCTTAATGGGAAATTCTGATCAGAGCTCAGAACACCAGAATGCTGTTAGAAGTGTGGGTTGGAAAGGCCAGGCTCAAGAAGTTTCAAATGGGAAAAAGAACTATCTTGACAAGTGGTCTAAAAACCATGCATGCTACTTACTCATTGGCTTAAAGTTTGTTGGCATTTTGCCTTTGTCCATATACTGCCTGAAACTGAGATTACAGGCAGTGGACTACTTAAGGCAACTCAATGTCCACGGTGTCACTTGGCTGCTGTTTCCAGGTGTTAGCCAACTCCATTGCAAAAAGCAGGGAAAAAATGGCAGAGAAAAATAGTGTAAGAGGTTCATAGTTTTGCCAGACTAAAGGGCCTACAGGTGGAAGAAAAGAGCAAGGGGAAGTTAGAGAGATAAGCACTAAAAAGAATCCTAGTACTTACAATCAAGACTGTTAAGACTTTGGCAACTCTTAGAGGACTAAATGCATTTTACTTAAGGAAGTGTACATGAGTCTTTTTGGAAACTAGGGGTGGTATGTTGTGGCTTGGATCTGGATTGTCTCCAAAAAGCCTCATGTACTCAGGGATACTGTGTACTGTCAGGAGGTCCGAGTAGCTGAAAGGAGCAGGTGCTTAGGACTTGAGCTGGAGGACATGTCTTGCTCTGCCATGCTGCCATGAGGACTTCTGGCTCTGGCTCCAGCTCCAATCCATCCCCAAACCGAGACCCGGCACCACCATGTGATTCCGTCATATTGCAGCCACACACCCATGAAATGACTGTGATCTGAATCTGTGAGGTAAAATAAATATTTCCTCCCTAAAGTTATGGATATCAGGTATTCTGTTCTAGCAGTGAATAAGTAAGTAAGATATGGACATACACTCTAGAATCTCAGATCTCCCTGAGGTCTGTGTCTTACTAACACGTGAACTCAGGCAGAGCCCCTCTGAGTCTATACTAACTTATTTTTGAAGCAATAGTGACGTTGCCTGCCCCATGGCATATTTCTTGGTTTTATTTCACTCATGACTCATAACAAATTAGATTAAAACATTAAATGTATAAATTATGTGTATGCAGGCTGATGTCATGACAAGAATATTAGCTTCTTAGTGCCTTGCATACTTAAAAGTTGTATCTAGATAATAGCTGTTATGTAAAGATAGAATATGATATCTGCCCTGTGAGAACATACAAAATACATGTTCATTCACTTCAGACAGCCAAGAGGGGGTGGAGTTTCTGATTTCAGATGGGTTGATTTCAGGTAGCGTGTTAGGTCACACCTCTTTCCTTTCAATCCAACTCTTCATAAAGTGAATAATTTTATGCACACAAGCTAGACTGAAGAGATGTTATTTTTGTTGCTCAGCACTTAGAAGTGCTTCTTATTTGGGATAGGTCTCCTTTACGGGGTACAGTGCTCTTCTCCCACACTTGGAAGCTGAAGGTGGCCCACATACTTCTGCCCCCAGGAGCTCAGTGGTATCAATGCAGCAGTGATGGCTATAGCTTCAGGGACTGTGGGCCCCTTGGCTGCTGTCCCTGCTGCTCAGCTTCCCATGATTCCCAGCCCTATTTCAAGTCTCATTCATTTACAAATCATTTGTGTCCTAAAACTTTTTGTCTGCATCTCAGATTGTTGAAACCAAGAAATTTAATTGATATGCGTACTTTGAATATGTCTGTCAGTGCATCTCTTCAGTTTTCAATGTGATTTCTAGTTGTAGCTTAACAGGAAACACTTTGAAAAATTCTTACGATGTGCAGATGTTTGAAATGCTTCACAAATACTAACCTACTTCAACCTCACAACCCTATGATGTACACATAAGCCATATTACAAGTAAGAAAACAAATATAGAATAATTATAAATAATTTACTCAGGATCTGAGCTAATGAATGAGAATATTTTTTAATTTAAAAGGGTAGTTTCTGGGGCTGGAGGAATGGCTCAGTGGTTAAAGCGCTTGCTTAGCAAGTGCTGAGTCAAGCGCTAAGTACCCAAGTTCGATTCCCCACACCACATAAGCGAGGCTTGCTGGCACACACCTGTAATCCCAGCACTCAGGAGACTGAGACAGGAGGATTGCTGTGAGTCCAAGGCCAGCCTGGGCTACATAGTGAGTTCAGGACCAGCCTGGGCTACAGAGCGAGACCCTGTTTCAGAAAGAAAAAAAAAAAAAATGGTGGTTTCCCCCAAACATCCTATCATACAATCTACAGAGAAGTATTTTAGATTCTTGTTTCTAAAAATCTATCATTGTATCTAAATGGGTAGTATGAGGGCTAGATCTTTCCCTTTGTATGTAGATAACAAATATACCTAGTATAACTAGAAAAGGATGTGTTTGAAATTTATGCCATGTAGATAGTTAGCTAGGCACATGGGCCCCAGATTCTTAACACTTACCTTGGAGACACATGCCGCTGGATTCCAAGTGAAATATAAGGATAAAGAGGTTTTCTCATCCTTGCTTTTATCAGGATAAAAAAAGGATAAAAGATAGAAGAATAAATTGAAGGATAAAGGTAAATTACAGGGTAGAAATAAATATTAGTTATCAATTGTTAAGGAATTGAAGGTTTGTAAAGACCCAGTAGCCCAGTACAGTGAGTTGAATTTTGGCCACATCCTATCTCAAAAATCTGTAAACATAAACTTATTTAGAAAAAGGGTCTTTACAAGTAGAAAGATCTTGAGTTAAGATCATTTAGAGTACCCAAACGAATTCTAAAAATAAAAACAAATGTTGTTATAAGAGACAGAGAAGTGCTAGGGATGTAGTTCAGTGGTAGAGCATTTCCCTGGCATACATGATGCCCCGGGTTTGATTTCCCACACTGGCAAAAGAGAGAGGAAAAAAGTAGGGAAGAGAGGAAGGAAGAAAAAGAGAGGAGGGGTGGGGAAGGGAAGAACATGAAGGAGCACCGTGCTACGCACACCTTAATGTAGGACTTTCAGCCTCTTGGGCTGTGAAAAATTTTTATGAAATCATATCAGCAGCCTCTTTTGTGACTGCTTAACACTGTGACACTTTTCATTTGCGTTCTTACCAAACCAGATCAATTACAGAAATGTAAAAACAGGAAAGAAAAAAAGGTACCAAAAAATCCTGTTTCCCCATTTCTGGTGAATTTTCATTTTCCAGGAAGGGTCTGGATTGTGACTGTATGGGTAGATAGGTTGGTCCTTGTCCTCTGAACTCCACCTGGAAGTCATCAGCGCTCACTGGGAAAGCCTCCCTTCTTCTTGTAGCAAAGTGTCATTCAGCATTTTAGCCTCTGAACTTTAAAGAAAAGTTTTATCGACTGAAACACATCTCAGTGGACCAGTACAGTTCATCCTCACCCTCTCTCCCAAGGACTTCCACTAATACTTCCACACATCTTTGTCCTGTGATTTTTTTCCTCAGTTTGGCTTTATGGAGAACTCAGAAATGACTGTGTTTTTAGAGTTGTATTTAACTTAGTACTTAGAAATTATTGAAGGCACATGCCAGGCTGTGGGGAAATGGAGAAATCGTTTTTCTTCCCCTCTTTGATGTCAAGATGGTCAGTAGTTTGACTTTTCTGGACTAGTCAAGCCATATTTCCCTGGGAATGATAACCAGATCCTGAAACTTTCCTTTGCCTTTTTATACTCTTGGTAATATGCCTGGATCCAATTAAAACCAGAAAGTTGAAAGCTATTGACAAACCTGGCTGTCCTTTAAACCCCTGCCCTTGAGAGCTTACTTGAAAAGAGCCCAGTTCTCCGTAACTCTGAGGCACCCCTGACCTAATCTAGGATGCAAGAGGGAATTTGTCCCCAGGCACCCTGCCCACAAGTCTTCTGAGTTCTCATTCAGGTTTGGTTTGAGCTGGAGGAGCTTTGTCCGAATTTCAGAGCAAAGACTTGGAGTGCCATTGTGCTTGTTAAGCCTCAAGTCTTGTGTAATGCTAACTGACATTCTGGTTTATAAGATCTTATCTCATGTCATTCTGATGGCTGGAACTGCTTGTTCTAATGCTTCCAGGGCCTCCCAGGCGGACCAAACTCACTGAAGTCTGAGGAGTCTGAGGCGAGAGAATAATGAGGTGAGGACCTGTTATCTGTCCCCTGGGTCTGCACATTTGAGAGCTTGTGTGACCAGGGGCTCACGCAAAGATCTCCTTATTTTATCTGGTAGACTTGCTCCTCCAGGATGCTACTGACGTGAAGAACACAGCTGATGAATCTGGATCAGCTTCCCGAGTTCAGCCCAGCGCAATGGAAGCTTTAATGTGCACTGCATGTGCGTGTGACTCCTGTGACCGCATTAGATGCGGTTTAGTAAAAGGTCACTACCTTTTCCTGCTAAGAGCTCCGTTCTGCTCTCTTTCCACTTCTAGCCACCCCTACCACCTGTACCCCTTAACTCTTATTGTTGTTTTTCTGGCTGAAAATGGGAAGTGCTGGGCTAGATCCTGAATGCATCTTGGGGTGTAGTAATCACTAGAAATGAATCCCATTTCCCTTCTCATTTAAATCAATTTTTTCAGGCCACTGAGTCCCACTGACTGTTGGTCAATTGAGGGGCTTCCTTTGGGAAAATCCTTTCACGCATCAGCATCCTTTCACCTATCTTTCTGTCCTTCCCCCTTCTCTTTTACTCTTGGTAAAAAGCCTTACATGCTGGGTGTGGCGGTGCACGCCTACAATCCTAGCATTTTGGAAGCCTGAGGCAGGAGGATCACAAGTTTGAGTCCAGCCTGGGCAGAGTAGCAACTTAGCTAGACTCTGTCTCAAAATGAAAAATAAAAGGGGCTGGGGATGTAGCTCAGTGTGAAGACCTTGGCTCAGTCCTTTTTTACCACAAAAAATAAAATGAAACCCCTTAATTGAGATTTTCTATGTCAGTTATGAGGTTGGGTTCAGGAACCTGAAATGGTTAAAAAACCTTTCATTGACCTTATAACCATGTTCCTCTTGGCCTTTTCAGGTGGAAAGAAAAAGCCAAAAAACAACAAAACGCCCCCTTTGGATGAAGGGACTTAGAATGGTATAGAGCCTTTAGGAGAATGGGACAGTCCTTTTGTGTCCCCAGTTAAAATCAAATGATGACAGCGGACTCCATAGGAAAAGGACAAGAAACTGGAAGACATGCAAGTGTTGGCATTCACTGGTAACCTCCATAGCCTCCATTGCCCTGAGCTCATGGTGTGTAGTATTTAGTCTCCTTGGGGTCCTTGACAACCTTGACTCTGGTGACCATTTCATAGCTATACAATGCCCATGCTATTTTTCATAAAAATAGTGTTAAACACTTCATTAAACACTTTCATTCATTGAACATTTCTGATATTCAATGGCTCAGGGAGAGAGAAAACATGTTGAATTCTTTTTGAGAATGCAAGTAGGGTTGCTGTCAGTGAACACTATTTCCCTTGCTCTCTCTGTTGGTAATTTCATCACTTGGGAAGCAAACCTCCAACTATGTCCTTGCTAGCTGTCTATTCTAAGAAGCCAAGGAAACAGAAAGAAATAGTTGCTATCAAAGGAAGAGTGACACCTCTTGTTCAAAAGCAGGAACTTTGATCTACATGAAAATGTGAACCCTTTTCAAAGTGGTACTTTGTTCAAAATTGTTATCATTTATAGCACAAGGCTTTTTAGTTTAACTAATTAGAATCATAATATAGACAAGAAACTTTGCTACTAAGCATTTTAAACAGAAAATTTCTGAGGTTCTTCAAAAAGGCTATTTACATCCTCCACTGCCACTTAAATGATGGCATTTCCTTCAACTGAAATATGTTTAATGTCTTCTGGTATAATTTATTTCTTTTTAGAGCAGATGGCCTAAATGTCCTAAGCCTCTCCCAAGATGGTTTGATTCATTCTTTCAGAGGAAGTTTGGAAGGATAAACAATGGAATGGCTCAGGAGACTAAAGCCAATGGAATCCCTCTACAATGCTGATGATGTTGCAGATTTCTGTTGTCAAAATTGGTAAGGAGAGACTTCCCGGGGGGACCAGGGGTACAAAGGCATTACGAACCTGAAAACAAGCAGGTGTTTTTCATCACCCTCATTTTAGTCATGAGGAGCAGGAGGAGAGATTGAAGTGCTTGCCAACCATGAGGTAGTATTTTAGTCACTTTCCTCTCACTGGGACACAGTGCCAGACCCCACATCCTAGAGAAGGAGAGGTTTATTTTAGCTTATAGTTTCAGAGGTCTCAAATTATCTATGGTAGAGACAACAGTGGAGGGATCTGACACAGAGGAAAGCTGCTCAAATGTGACTGGCCAGAGAGAGAAGGCAGCAGCCACTGATGGATATATATGCTTCCAGGTCATGCCCCCGACCCATCCCTCCAACTGGGCCCTCTCCTAACAACACATCAATGAATTAATCCACAAGGAATTCAGCTTCTCCATAATACAATCACATTCCAAACACATGAGATTTGGGGGGAACATTTTAGGTTTAATACATAATGTTCTACCCTTAACTGCCAACAACTTTTGTCCATCTCATTATGCAAACTGCATTTAGAGTCATTATAATAAGAGTCACTAATCTCTTAATAGTTCCAGCACTGCTGAAAAGCCCAACTCCACAATTGCCTCTGAGACTCAAGGCAAACTCTTAGCTGTGAGACCCTATAAAAAAATCAAAAAGGAAGTTAAACACTTCTGATGTTCAGTGGCTCAGGGTAACCATTTCCATTCCAAAAGGAATGAGGGATGAAAAGGAATGGGACCCAAGTAAGACAGAAATTCAGCAGGGCTAAGGTTAAGTCCTACAGCTCTACGTCCAGCACCAAGAGCAAGTTGTGGCAAGATATTAGCTCCAAAAGACTTAGGGGGCCGTGGCCTTATAGCCATCCACGTGGCCTCTCCCTTGGGCTACTACCTACTGCTGGCAGCTTGCCTCAGCTGGAGGTCCAAGATCCTGGCATTTCCAGCTTCCTGGAGTGTCCACCGCATCCTTGGGTTCACTCTTACAGCTTCACAGCCAGCTCTCTGAAGGGCCCGCGTCTTGGGCTCTCAGGTTCTCTTTTGAAATCTAGGTTGGAGTCTTCTTGACCTCATAACTCGTACCTTGTGTATATCTGTAAAATCAGTACATGCTCAATACGTATGTGTGCTGCCAGATCACACAGTAGCCTAACCGCTTGGAACGTGATCACACTGCCTGTAAGAACCTAGGTGATAGAATTTGGGGAAACACTTTCACGTGGCCCAGTAGGGTGCCCTGGGGTTCTCTTTTCATCCCAAGTCCATTCCTTTAGTCATTTGAGCCTGTGAAGGGTAGGATCCAGCCTTTTTCTGAGATGCTTTTTAGCCTTCTTTCCTGTTTTCCTCATGCAGAGCACTTGGTTTCTTTTTAATGCTAGTCTCTTCAGCAACCAGGCCATCTTTGCAGGTGCTAACTTTGCAGGTGCTTTCTTTGTGTTGAAACTGTAAACTTTTTACATCTTTTGACTTTTACATTTACTCCTGATTTTTACCACAGATCAGCACAAAGACAGCCATCAGTATGCATGCCACAGTCAACACTGGGCTGCCTTGAAATTTCCTCTTCCAGATGTTAATTTACTGTCCTTCACCTCAGTTTCAGGCAAAGTCTCAGGATATGGACAAAATGCAGACGTATATATTTTTTTCTCCAGATTGCAACACACATAATTTCTAGTGCAATTGCCAGTAGAGTCTTCCTTCCCGTAAAGCCTCTCTAACATTTATGATCTGCATTCCCGTCAGAATTCCGCTCTTCAGAGATTCACCTAGTCTCCTACCAAGCTTGTCTTACAGTATCCTAGGGCTTCTCTAGCTGGCATAATTCAACCATGTGGTCATGTACAGACACAGCAACAACCCTACTTCTCTGGTACCAATTTCTGTCTTAGTCACAATACCTTAGAGGAGGAGAGGTTTAATTTAGCTCAGATTCAGAGGTCTCAATCCACAAGCAGTGGTGGAAAGCTACTCACCCTGTGACAGTCAAGAAGCAGAGAGAGCAAAAGGAAGGGTCAGAGACAAGAATGTACCCTCCCAGGCCTGCTCCCAGTGACCCATCTCTCCACCCAGGTCCCACCCTTCTACCAGCACATGAAATCATGAATGGATTAGACCACTGATGAGAATGGAGTCCCCACAATCCAGTTACCCCCCAAACACATGAGACTCTCAGAGGATGCTTCAGATTGAAACCATAAGTGGCATGATACCTTTGTGGATTATGGATTGGCTGCCAGCACCCATCCTGCTGCTGGAGAGCAATTAGTGATGCTACTGGCATGTAGTGTGTGTTTATGGAAGAAGCGTCCATTCAAATAGAAATCTTCCTGTCTTTTGAAAAGCTTGTCCCTCAGGGGGAAAAAAAAATCCTTCTTGGGCCACATTGTTTTGCAATGTTTATGGCTCCACATTGTCTGTGGTGACAAAAGTGTCACCTCCTTCCTACTTCCCTGGCAGCTTTTGATGTGTCTGTCAAGTTCCCAAAGTGAATCTGTTGGGGGATATTTTCTGACAGGAGCTGCAGTCACAGACCCACAGCGAGGAGCCTATTAGGATTCCCATGTGAGTAAAGGGTACTGGGCATATTTTGAAGAGATAACAGACACCAAGCTTTATAGAACTGCTACCCAAGACATTTTTAAAGTTGATTACTCAAAGAGATGCCCGTGAGCTGCTATTTATTTTTGCCTTTATGCCAGCATCAGTAATGTTTGTCATTGGTTAGTTCTTGGGGTTGTGAAATCTGTAAGAGTCAGGTATATAAAAGGAACTTTTCACCTACTTTTGAAATTTAAAAAACATTAAAATGGATTATATGTCTGTTATTCTTTAGAGTTGGATGTTGCTCAAATTGGTTACTCGAGTCATTTTTTCAATTCCTTATTTAAAGGAACATACTTGTATTAATCTGATCCTGTCATTTCAATTTCAAAATTCACACTACTAGAACCTAGAATACTTTGTATTTATTTAGTCTTTATTTTTTGTAATTGAAGGATCCTGTGGGAAAAATTGTTTTGTTCATTCCTTTACCATATGCTACTTGAATTCCAGTGAACAAAAGAGATGTATCAGACTGATAACAGGGATATCATAATATGTGACCCAATAAATATATGTCCCCAACTCTACAAAAATTCCAGAAGGGAAACTGATGGCTTCTGACAAAGTAGAGAGATTAGGGAGATTTCACAGATTTGATACTTGAAATAGGTCTTACTTTATTATTAACTTAGAAGAGTTTAGGTACAGATATGGTCAGCAGAAGTCTAGCTAAAAGACTTATAAAACTTGAATTAAGACAAAGGCAGTTGGAGGGAGACATTTGAAATATTTTGCAAGCTAGTTGAGTTGGTAGGCTATAAGGGTAAGTCACAGATGGTGGCTATTTCTGCTTAGATATTGAGTGAGTAGGGGTACCTGAATTTACATGAGAAACACAGAAAAAGAGGGCACTTAAGGGCAATGGGATGGCTAATTATGTTTATCAGCTTGATTGGCTTGAGTGACGACTAGATTGGTAAGCACACTGCTGGGTGTGTCTGGAGATATTATGGGACATGACCATGGGAACTGTCTGATCTTTACCTCCCTCCTCGGTTCTTTGCTTCCCTGATGCCGTGAGGGGAACAGCTGTTCTCCACCATGCCCTTATGCCATGATGCTTGTGCCTTGGACTTAAACTTAGGAAGCCATGACCCAAATTAAACCATTCTTCCTTTGAGTTCTGTATGTTACCTATTTTGTCCCAGAAATGGGAAATCTAAAGATGATTTCTATTCTAGACATGTTCCATTGGGAGATGTCCATATGCAAACCTGTGGGAGTGTCCTATGGGAGCCTGAATAATCAAGATTTGGAGTCAAATTCTGGGTGAAACAGATACATTTGAGAGTCACCCTAAACAGGGCATGTAAACTCTTCTATGAAACAGCCCCATATGTATTTCCAGCTTCATCTCTTTTCACTCACGTGTCTCATTATGCGTTTCTGGCAGCTTCTGTCCTCACTCACCTCCAGTCTTTCTTTGTGTTCTTCATTGTACCTGAAACCACCTTTCTCTGTAGTTGAGGAAAATATCTAAAAAGAAATAACCGTCTCTCGTTAAGAAAATAACACACTGGTTTACTTACATGGTGAAATATTATGCAATAGTTAATGTGAATGGATTAGACCTATTTTCGTCAATGTAAACAATCACAGAAGCCTAATACTGATTGAAAAAATCCAGATCAATCTGCACACCTACATAATGTCCTATTTATGGCCTCACACACCACATGTATGTGACAAATATGTATATAAGTGAATAAAACGACACCTTGACCATGAACGGGAGAAACATGATGAATTCGATTCATGTCTCCCTTTATTCAGGCCGATTTCTATACTCATCAGTAGAGATATAATACTTTTGCCTACTCCTCTTGGGTGATGGGATCACTGTCGGATCTTGATCTCTCTTGCTTACCCGTCACAGACTCTGACCCGTGGTTCTTCCTTTGTGAAGGCTTCTCCCTCTGGTATGCAGAAAGGCAATTATCAGCCCTTCCACGACATTGTTAAAAATAGGGACAACTCATTGTGGCATTTCCAACGTGTAGCCAGAGGCTGGCATATAGTTCACAATCAATATTTGATGACTAACTTAAAATCGGAGTTGAACTACGAGAGTTTATGAGCTCGTCTGAGGATTGTATATCAAGTTAGCAGGAAACAAAAAGGATCATGAAAACTACAAAAGTGTAGGAAACTGTAGAGGAAAAGAAAGTAGAGATGAGATGGTGCGTAGCTCAGTGGTCAAGTCACTTGCCCAGCAAGACCAGGGCCCTGGGTTTGATTCTCCAGCACCGCACAATCTGGGCATGGTGATGCTCACCTGTAATTCCAGGACTTGGGGAGCCAACACAGAAGGACTGCTGTGAGTTTGAGGCCTACCTGGGCTAAATGAGTTCAGGGCCAACTTGGACTACAGAGCAAGACTCTGTCACAAAAATAAATAAATAATAAAAGGAAAGAAATGAAAAGGAAAAAGAAAGACAAATGAAGACTGGGTAAGACTACAGTGGGTGGGAAGAGGAAGAGAGCCAGGACAGGTAGAAGGAAGGGGAGAATTTCTAGAAGGTCATAGTGGCTGATATTAAATATCCCAAGGAAACGAAATAACACATGTTCTGGAATTTCCATGCTTGAAATCTCTGGATCCCCCACGTGAGGGCAACGAAAGATCGGGAGAGGAGCTGACTCTGAGCACCACGATGGAGCCGCATCTCTTTCTTACATCACTTAGCTCCATGAACTCCCACAGAAGTGAACTTGTGGTCTTCGAAATTTTCGTCAAATCTCATTCCTTCTGTCTCTATGAGTGCTGCCATGGTGGATTTATTTAAGTACTTTTATGCTTAATTTACTTATTTGTAAGGCTTTAAAAAGCCAACATATATCCAAAATGAAGGATTAAATAACATGCCTAAGCTTGCTCAAGTTTTTTCTAATTAAAAACTTTTGGGGTCTTTTAAAATTTCTAGCTCAAAAAACCTGAACTGGAGGAATAACAGTGTTTAGAGGGCTTGCTATTAAGACAAGGCCCTGGGTTCGATTCCCCAGTACCACATAAGCCATGTGTAGTGACATATGCCTGGTAATACCATCACTTGGAAGGCTGAGGCAGGAGGATTAATATGTGTTTGAGGCCAGCCTGGACTACCTAGTGAACTCAGGACCAGCCTGGACTATAGAGCAAGACCTTGTCTCAATAAATTAATGGATAAGCAAAAAAAAAAAAAAGATAAATAAATAAATAGCCCACTATTCTTTCAGCTGCATTCCTAAATAATATAGGCAGTCCTCACTCTGGATAGTTCTAGTATGTACAGATTTTAGTTAAAAAAAAAAAACCCAGCATTCTCAACCACATGGCTCAACTTTTAGTTACTATGGGATTTCAGCTTTAGGTAGTTGCATACAATATGAACTCCATGAGTAATTCCTCAGTCCACAAATTGCTGTGTAAATAATCCATGGGTGTCATGACCAGTGACCAGTTGTGTCACTTCTTTCAAAGTCTGTGTGGTTTGGCTCTGCAGTGTCCTCCAAAAGCCTCATATTCCTATAGATACTGTGTAAGGTTGGGAGGCGGGGCCTGGCTGGAAGGGGTAGATGCTTGGGGCTTGACCTGGAGGGGCATGTGCCGGTTCTGCCCTTCCTCCCAGTCTCTGTCTGTTCCACCGTGCTATAAGGATCTCTGTCTCAGGAACTCCTGGTCCCAGCTCCAGCCACACCATGTGATTTCCTCATTTTTCAGCCACCTACCTGTGAACTGGACTGTGACTTTCTGAAACTGTAAGCTAAAAATAAATCTTTCCTGTCTAAAGTTGTGCATGTCGGGTATCAAGTCACAGCTACGAGAAAGTCACTAAGACAGTCTGCCATTGTTGGTCACCATGTGCCTGCTATTCACTCCACGTGTGGGCCGGAAGTGTGCAGCAATGTTGCCTCTTTGTCTCTGAGTAAAAGAAGCCACATAACAGCATGCAATAATTAATGAGAAGAGGAAATTGACCAATAAACACAAACTTACACTCAAAAACAAACAAAACTCCCAAATTGAAAAATGCTTTCATCTCAGTTTCCGGCAAAGTCTCTGGACAAAGGCAAAAGGCCATTGCGCTTTTTGTTAGAGCCTAGCACGTGAAGTTTCTAGACCACTGCCAATGCAGTTCTTTTCTTATCTTAATCTTCCTGAGCCTAGTCTTTACAACCTGCACGTGTTTCAGCATTGTAGCATTTTGGTCTTCTGAACTCTGATAATCTTCCATCAAACTCCATTCAGAGCAATCTAAGGCTTCTTCAGCCAACATCCTTAAGCCTTTCCAAACTCCTTCTGTAAATCAGTTCTAAAGGTTTCCATAACATCATTGTCAGGTAACATTACAGTAACAGCCCCACTCCTGGTACCAGCTTCTGTCTTAGTTACTTTTTAGTTACTGGGACTGAATACCCAATATCCATGACGTTAGAGAGGAAATATTTATATTAGTTCACATTTCAGAAGGTCACAGTCCATACATAGATGGCCAGGAATGGTGAACACATATGGTAAGAAAGCAGCTGGAGAACTCTTCATGGCATGGCAGAGGAGGAAGCCAAATCAGAGAGGAAGGGCAAAGCTATTCTTCCAGGCCAATCCCCAAGCATCTGCCCCTTCCAACCAGACCCTACTTCCCAGGGGTACACAGTATTCATACATACATGAGGCTTTTGGGGAACATTTGTGATCTAAACCACATCATAATAATGTGCTTAATTAACATTGTGATGTGCCTTCCGCCTATGTCTATGAAACTACGACAAGATATATTCTTAACTTGAAAGTACAGTGAAATCTTTAACCTTCTCAAATTCCTTGACTTAACATATACACCCGTTTGTTTATCTATCTGTGATGATGTGGATAAAAAAGTTTCTCAACAAAGATTCATGAGTTCAAAAGTGGTACTTCTGGAAAGTGCTTCGGTCATGGGATGCTAACCTCATCAAAGAATTTGTTCATTGATGAATTTATAGATAAATGTGCTGTTAGGAGGGAGGACTGGGGTGGAGGAGGCAGGTTACTGGGAGTGTGCCTTTGAAGGGTATTTTTCCACCAGGTCCCCTGCCATGATGTTTCTGCCTTGGAGAGACCCGGTCATGGGCTGAAACCCCTGAAGCCATGAATCAAAATAAAGCTTTTCATCTTTAAATTGTTTATGTCAAGTATTTTAGGAAAGCAACAGAAAGCTGACCAACACAGAAAATTCATACCAAGAAGTGGAGTCAGTGCTGTGGGTATACTTGACCATGTGGCTCAAACACATTTGGCTTATGGGATGAGTTGGAAAATTTTGGCAAATGGACTGGAGAAAGCTGAGAATGCTATAAGCAGAGCTTGGTGGGCAATTCTGGTGGGAGCTCAGAAGGTCAGAATTCTGATAAGAAAATAGCGAAAAAGATTGCTCATAAGAATTCATATGGGAATGAGGATGCTATTAGGAATTGACTAGACACCATTTGAGTTCCATTCTGGCAAAGAACTTGTGTACATTTTGTTTGTGCCCTAAGGCTTTATGGGAGGTAGAATTTAAAGGTGACAGACTGATTTGCCAAGTGACATTCCCAGGCATCATGATGGTTGGGCTGTGGCATGTATAGTACTGGATATTTTACCCAGATTTAGGATGATAATTAGGAGCAAAAAGCAGAGTTTAAGGATTTGAAAAATTTCCAGTTTGGCTGACATGGAATGTATATAAAGCTGGGGACCACAGAAGGTGTGGTTGCTGAAGCACCCTTAAAAAGAAGCCAATTACTTTGCACTAGTACAAAAGGAAAGATTCCCTGAGCTGGAATCTCAGGAATTCGCTAGGTCCCATCCATCAGTCTCAAGGGAGCAAAGGTATAAGTTCCTTTGAAAGACTTTGATTTATTTTATTATTTTATTTTATTTAGTTTAATTATTAAGGGTACTGGGAATTGAATTAAGTGCCTTCAACTAAGGTATAGCCCCAGCCTTTAAAAATTTTTATTTTTTATTTTTTATTATTTTTTAAAAGATTTTTACTTTTGACACAGGGTCTTGTTAAGTTGCCCAGGCAGGTCTCTGACTTGTGAGGCTCTGGTCTCAGCTTCCCAAAGTGCTACCAGAGTGCTACAAAACTGTGCTTGTATTAGAGAGTACCAGGGCACACTGCTTACTAAAAGCTGCCCAGAAAAGTGTACCCCTGAGTTTAGTCATCGAGGGACTCAAAGGCCACTGCAACCATAAGCTAAGGAGGATCAAGTACTGCTCAATCTGGTGCTGACTTTGACTTCTTCATCCTCTTGGTACTTGCTTGGCAAGCATACGGAATCCAGGAGTTGTAGGGTCACATAGATTTCTAGCTAGATTTTAAAGGAATGCCTGGGAGGCTATCCAATATGTGACAGAGTTGGAGTCCCTGCCAAGAGCCCTGAAGACAGGAATGAAGTTGCGAGAAAGAGGCTGAAGCTGCAAAGGAAACTCCAGGAAGTCAAAGATACCATGAACGCAAAACACCTGCCGAGGAAAGTTGTAGGAAGGAAGTTGTAGCCAACCTACGTGGACTGCAGCTAGCAAGGCTACTACAGGAGCAGGGCTTTTCCAGCCCTCTGGACTTCACGTCTTGCCATCCCGTGCCTCAAAAGCAAGACCTGGAGCTACAAGACTTACTGGTTTCCCTAATGGATTTCAGTCTTGCTTTGGCATAATTATTTTTTCTAATCCCTTTTCGTTTGGAATGGAATACTTACTCTGTGCCATATTATCTTGGGCGTATGTAATTTGCTTTTTGAGTTTTTACGGGGCTTCACAGCTAAAAGTTGCCTTGAGTCTCAGAAGAGATTTTGGATTTCAGTGCCTGAGAAATACTTGAACTGTTGAGACGCTAAAAACTCTTAGAGATGAACTGAATGCCATCTTGCATAATGAGATGAACATGAGTTTTGGAAGCCAAAAGTAGAACGTTACGGTTTGAAAGACAAATCTCTCAAAAGGTTTGCGTGTTAAGGTAGGGACTTTGAAATGTGATTGGATTATAAGAACACCAGCTGCTCTGATGGGTTAGTCTCCTAAAGAGTTCGTGGATGAATGTGCTGTTAGGGTATTGGACCTATGATAGTTGGAGGCGGTAGGTCATTGGAAATGTGCTTTTGATGGGTATCTCCTTTTCTAGTCCCCTTCTTTATTCTCTGGCTGTCTTTTTGTGTTTCCTCATCTCCAGGGGGTAGCTTTGATCCACCATGCCCTTCCTCTATGATAGTTCTGCCTGGAACCATCTAACCATAGACTAAAATCCCTGAAACTACAATAAACCTCTCCTTCTTTAAGTTGTTTATGTTCGGAGTTTTGTCCTAGCAACAGAAAGGTAATTGATACTATTCACCTGTTAATGGCATTTGTGTTTTTTCAGTTTGTAGTATTATAAGTAAAGCTGCTGCAAACTTTATACATAAATCATTTTATCTCTTGGATGAATACCTATGAATGGAGTGGTTGGATCACTTAATACATGTATGTTTATTTTAAAAAGAAATTTCCAAACTATATTCCAAAATGCATTCACCATTTTTTATTCCCACAAAAGAATATAAAAGACCTTTTTTTCACTAGTATACCTACTGTACAAGAGATACCTCCAAGAATCAGCAGAAGAGATTATGTCAAATTAAGAAGCATCTACATAGCAAAGGAAACAAGGGAGCGAAGAGAGAACTGACAGGATGGGGAACATTTTTGCCAGCTACTCCTTGGACACAGGGCTAATATCTAGAATATACCAAAGAGATGAAAAAGTTGGTTGCCCCCAAATAAAAAATCCAGTAAAAATGTGCAACTGAAACAAATAGGTAGTTCTCCAAAGAAGAAATAAGACTGGCCCATAAATACGTGAAATAAATATTCAGCATCTTTACCCTTTAGAGCAATGTATATCAAAACAACACAGATTTCATGTTACTCTCATAAGAAGAGCTGTTAACAAGACTTCAAAAGCAAATTCTGGAGAGGTTTTGGGGAAAAGGAAATCTCATACATTATTAGTTGAATCGTAAATTATGATTATAGAAATTCCTCAAAAAATTGAAAATAAATATTCAAATTGCCCCAGCTATACTTCTTTTGGGTGTCTTTCCAAGACAATAAAAAAAAATCACATAATGGTAAAGTATGCATACCCATATCTGTGGCAGCACAACTCGCAATAGCTGAAACCAGGAAGCAGCTAACAGATGAATGGATAAAATAAATGTGGCACGTCCGTGCGGTAGAGTACTACTTTGCTGCAGAGAAGCTGAGTCACTTGTAAGAAATTGGATGTATCTGGAGGCTGTTGTGCTTAGTGAATTGAATTAGACATAAAAAGTTAAATGTTGCATGGTTTATCTAATATGAGAAGCCTAAGGTATGAATAAACAAAACATCCAAAAAAAAGTGATGTTAAGAAATAGGGGGGCAGATTTGTGGAGAGGGGAAGAGAGTAATAGGCGGTGCTACAGTTTGGATGTGGTGTGTCCCCCAAAGCCTATGTATTTGTACTTAGGGGGTAACAGTGGAACTGCATGCTGCTGAGAGGTGAGGCCTGGCTGGAAGGGGCAGGTGTTTGGGCTTATCTGGAGGGATTGTGTCCAGTTGTTGAGACTGTGGGGTGCCCAGGGCAGAGCTTCTAGGTGTGGCTATTGACTTGTGGGCCAGGAAATGAGGGAGGGGCACCAATCCTAGGTGTGGGGGACACCAACTGACGGCTTGAAGTAATTGAAGGAAGAAGAAACATTTGTACATTTTCTTCCTGGGAAAGCTCTGGCCTTCCCTGACTCTCCAGGTATCAACCTACTCCTCTCATGCGGCTCCTGCCTCCCTTGGCTTCTGTCTGCAATGCCGTGAGCAGCTCTCCAGCCTCTGCCACGACCCTTCACCATTGCCAGCTGAACATGAATGGATTGTATGAGATCTTCTGAATCTGTGAGCTTACATAAACATTTTGCTCTTACATTGTGGATGTCTGGTATTATGTCCCAGCCAGGAATAAGTAACTAAGATAGGTAGTGTGTGTGAGAGGGTGGGAAGGGGGCGAGGGAGGCAAAAATGATGAAGATGCACTATGTATATGCATCAATTATTTAAGTCAAATGTGATTATTATGTATAATAAATACATGAAAGGAATAGTCTGGAGGGAAAACAGAGTATGAGTCTCCTTAACTCTATATCCTTGTCAATACTTGGTGTGCTGAGGTTGGGGTGTAGCTCATTCATTAGCGCAAGGCCCTGAGTTCTATTCCCCAGCACCACTTAAGCTGGGCTTGGTGGTACACACCTGTAATCCCAAAACTTGGAAGGCTGAGCCCGGAAGATTGCCCAGAGGCCAGCCTGATCTACATAGTTAAGGATGAACCTGGACTATAGAGGAAAACTCTATCTCAAAACCAGATCAAACCAAACCAAAAACAGTTGGTATGTTTCGTGTACTTAAATTTTAGATGGTCTAATAGATGTATGGTAGTATCTATTGTTTTATTTTGTATTTCTTCAATGACTAATGTGCTGCTCTGTTCATGTCCATATATTTTCTTTGAAGTCTGCATTCATATCTTTTTCTATTTAAAGTAATAGCCATTTTAAAGTTCCTATCTGATAATTCCATCGATCTTTTAATTGCTAAAACTTTCCATCAAATATTTCCTCCTGGGGATAGATCGTATCATGCTGCTTCTTCATGCTTCTGGAGATTATTATACGCTACAAGCTATGAAGCCTACATGATTGAGTGTTTACATTTTGCTGGATTCTTTACAAGAATGTTGAATTTTGTTCTGACTGAAAGTTCATTTCCTTATAAATCACCTTGGTGTTTTCAGAGGTTGGTTTGAAGCCTTGTTAGAACAGTCATAGAGATCTCTGTGTGTGCCAGGGGTCAACACCATTTCTCCACTCTAGCTGGTCACTACTAACCTCTCCAGCCTCTTCAGGTTCCACTAATTTCCCTCTCAGCTTCCAACTGTTCTTTGATCAGCCACAGAGAATCTGGCCCTGAGAATGAGTAGTTTGATATCCAGGCAAAGATCCGAGGAAAACCTGCAGATATATGGAACTCCTCCCCAGAATGACTCCCTTTCCTGTGGATCCCTGCCCTGAGCGTTACCAGTGCCTCAGGAGACCCAAATTCCAATTTCCCTCCCTTCGGCTCAACAGGAAACTGTGCTCTGATCGTTTTTCTCCCTGTGCACAATCTGGAAAGCGAAGTAAAAAGGGTATTGTAGGGCTCACATCCTAAGATCAGAGTCTTAAAATGCCTGTTTACCTCTACCTAAAAACTGGTTTCATAATTTTGTCCACTGTTACTGTTCTTTACTGCAAGGGGGATGATTTAGTTTCAGTTACTCTAGCGTGGTCAGAATCACAATCCTAAGTGTGCTGTATCAGGGAGTTTCATCTAGAAAAGTAGGTCAGGGAAATTCTCCCTGTGGAATAGCTCTTGCCAAAGCCTCTGACTGCTCTTCTCCCAAGGTGGGAAAGAATAAATACAGCAAAACAGAATAAGATGCTGTATGTAGTATGCACATTACCACACCAGGCCCATTTCACTGGCACTACAGTGTGCCTATCGCTGGTGCAGTGTCTTCCACAAAGAGTTTATCATGAGGCAAACCTGTCTGGAGACAGGATAAACTTCATATCTACCTTCCTAAGAGTAGAGTTTAGGGCCTTCATGGCCTAAACAAACAAGATAGCCTGAAGTATAGAGAAAGGGAATTTGAGGTAAGGTAAAGGAAAGGAACCTGTGGTTTCAGGTGTGTGATCAAAGTCATGGCTGTTCAGGACCATGGTTAGAAAATGCTGTCAGATTCTCTGTCTGGGGGTGGAGGTTTTGGTCCTCTGACGGCAAAGGTCACCCTGCCCCAAGCCCCTGAGAACCAGAACGGTAAGTGGTTTCAATCAGTTTGACTAGACGAAGCAGCCTTCAGTTCCTCACAGACAGCTCCGTTGGCAGTTTTACTGTGACCCAAGTGTCTCAAGTCTCATCTATAGTAACATTAATGAGAGTGTATTGCTTCGCTATGTAATTTCTAAAATTGGTGATAAATGCAAGTTATGAAAAGTGAATGAATCTAAAGGATCCAGTTCAGGTTTTCTCGTGGTTTCACACACTATTGGTTGAGACCCAATTTTGTTAATTTTGTCTCTTTTGCTAATAGAACCACCATTTCATTTTGTTTCTTTTTCAGGGCAGCAAAATGCCTGATAAAATATTGACTTCATCCTGTCTTAGACAGACATGGATAAGGCAAATAGTCTGGCCAATGAAATGTATGGGAAAGTTGCAGGATGTGGCTGGGAAGCTCTTTGTAAAGTACTTAGTGGGTCCTTCTATTTGAGCTTTTCCTTCACCATGCCTGGGCTACAGAAGCCCTGCCTAGAGGTGTAAGAGATGTATCACTGGCAGAGGCTGGAGGTCGCGGTCCAAGATGGAAGAGTAGAGACCACAAACATTGAGGGTTACCCATGGTACTGTGCAGCTACCACTTGGAACTTGAGTGACTTCTTGTTCCATGGAAAGAAACTTCTGTTTGGTTGATTTTTTTTTTTTTTTTTTGTTATTTGCAGTATAACACAACTTAGTTGATACTTCTTTATGTGTGAAATGAAGACACATGTATGTTTATGTCTGTGGCAAAAGTAGTAATTTCACAGCATAGGTAAATTTAAGCATAGGCAAAATTTAAGTCATTACTCGGGGCTATTTGAAAGGGTTCCTGAATTAGAACCCTTGATAGAAAAGCAGTATGTTTATAGAGAAAGTAATTTGAGAAAAAAATGACTTATGGTATCTCAAATTTCAGCTACTGTGATAGAATTTTGTTTTATTTTAACACTCAAGGAAGCTACAATTCTTAATTTTTGTATCCCATTTTTTCAAGTCTGTACATATTTTTAAAACTTTTTTAAAAAGTTTGCCAATCTAAAAAGTAACAGAGTTTTCTCCAGTATTACCTTGAATTGTTTATTGTTATTTGTGACAATGTAGATGAACCTGGAAGACAGTATTCCAGAGGAGATAAGCCAGGCAGGAAAGACAAAGACCGTATGATCTCGTTTTTATTTGGAATCCATAAGATTCACATTCACAGAAGCGGAGACTAGAATGGTGGTTATTCGGTAGTTATTCCGGTGAGAAGGAAAATTAGGGAGATGTTCATCAAAAGATACAAAATATCATTTAGAGCAGAGGAATAAGTTCAGAAGATCTTTTATGTGGCATGGAAATTATAGGTAGTAAACTTGTATACTTGAAAACTACAAAGAGAGTGGATTTTAAATATTCTATATGCACACATGTGCACACACAGAGCACACACATACACTAATGGATATAGTAAGTACAGTAATTAATATTTCTGGCTTCTTTTTTTCAAAATAACCACTCTCCAACCCCAGACGCCTACATTTCCTGGTCCTCTTCCTTTATTATTTCTTCCTAGTATGAAGTTCTGTCAGGAATATTTCAATTAGTTGTTCTCTGTTCTTTCTCACCAGAATGTAAGCTCTGTAGGGATATCTGTTTTGTTGTTCTCGTTTGTCCTAGTTGCTTTTTCTTTACTGGGACAACACTGGACATCCATGACTTTAGAGAGGGAAGATTTATTTTATTGGATAGTTTCAGAAGGCCACAGTCCATTTCTTAGGGGGAAACTAGTAATGCTGGAACCACATGGTGCAGTCAGAGGGGGAGAGAGAGAGAGAGAGAGAGAGAGAGAGAGAGAGAGAGAGAGCGCGCGAGAGCAAGAGAGAGCAAGCTCCTTGAGGCATGGCAGAGCAGAGCCAAGTCCGGGAGGAGGGGCAGAGCCAGCAATCACCCCTCCAGATCAAGCCCCAAGCATTCGCCCCTTCCAGCCAGGCCAACCTCTCAACAGTACGCAGTATCCACAGGTGCCTGAGCCTTAGGGAGATACTCCAGACCCAAACCTCAGCATTGTTGTTGTTGTTTTTCCAGTACTATAACTTATGCCTAGAAAGGGTTTTGGCACACAGTGAATACTGGATATTTGCTGACTGTATCATCCAGCCATGGCAAGCTAGTTTCATTGACAAACACTTTACTGGAAGGTCACGCGTGGAGGTGTAACACAGGCAGCAGCCAGTAGCACCCAACTCACTCTTCGATTTTGTCAATATTCTCTGGAGACAGTAAATTTCCACTTTCAAAGGTCATGTCGGTCACAAACAGGATGCACATTGGGCTTAGTTGTTGTGTAAATAATAGACTATCATACCTTCCAGTAATGGACGTCTTATCATCTCTATTTTTATGCTTGTCTTATTTTCCTGTTTTAAAATGGAAGGAAGGGATCAGGTAGAACTTGATATTCCTTTAAGGAGCTTTTCCAATCTGTCTTTGATTTCTCTTTGGTTTAATAAGTAACATGCTGTCTCTAAGCCTCCCGGTTCTGTGATTCCCCCCTTCTAATTCTTCCTATCTCCAGTTACTTCCTGTCACAGCAACAGTTTCAGACTCAATTCTGAAATGAATGAAGCAGAGGTAGGAAGGAGGGAATGAATCACAGGCATATGGGAACAGTTTTGTTTGAAAGTTTGGTGAACATTCTTTGCAAACAAGCTGTGACCAGATGGGGCAGCGCGTGTGTAGAAGGAGTTTTGAAAAATGCAAGTGGTAAACTGTGACACATACCTACGGTAATGAAGAGGAAGCTCACACGTGACTGATTTGATAGCAAAGAGGAAGTTTAAGGAGGCAGGTATTTTGGAGTCTTTGTTAAAAATCAAAAGATTTTTAGTATATGTGCTGCCGAAGCGAGCACAAAATCAAAAGATTTTTAAGGGGTAGCCTGTGCTGGGTGTTAATTCTTCCCGTGTATTATGCAAAGAAACTGGACAAATGTTTGGGACTTGTTTAAACTCTGTATCACTTAAATTCAAATGTATTGCTACACATCAGAAAGTTACATGATGTCACGTTTTGCTTCTAGCTGCTCATCTCAATGGATAAGATGAATAGGAGATCTATGTGAATTTCATGTGTTGACTGGTCCATTCAATAAATATCAAATCCTGACCAATGTGAAGCATATTGCTGGAGTCTGAGAATTGCATGGCAATCGAGAATTGTAGATGGTGGGCCAAACTGCCACAATCCCTGCCTTTCTGGAGCTTGTAGCCCAGTTAGGGACATAGTCATCAATCAGTAATCACACATTCAAGAATACACCTAAAGTTTTTGCTGCCAAAGACAGCAGTGAGTGGTTCTTTGGGAGGCTGTGATCAGGTGCCTGACTATGGGGAATCAGGAAAGTCTTCCCCTTAAGTCTTACTGGGTTGCTGCTGGGTGACACGCCATTGAAGTGGGAGGAGGGGTGTATAGAGGCACCGCTGGCTGAAGGGATTAGGTGAACAAGGGCAGGCAGGGGGTGGGTTTGTAGAGTGTTTGGAAACAGAAAGAAGAGCAGTGCTTCTGGGGTTCAGAGCACAATGACAAGTGTCAAGAGGTGGGGGAAAGGATGGGAAGAGATATGTCTCACTGCCAAGAAAAAGCCATCAGAACGAGGGGTGAGGCAGCTGGTCAGCAGCATGTCTTCTCCTGTGCTTCGTACTGTTCCCTTCCACTCTAGCTTCCAGAGAGTGCGTTGTACAGTAGACACATTAAACACTGGTCACATTGATTACATCAATCTCTCATCTGACAGGCATGACAAGTACTGTTCCAGGTCCTAGGACACAAGAACTGAGTTAAAATAAACAAGGCTGCCAGTCTGCATAGGATACACATGCATCATGACAGTCACATGGACAAATGACAATTAAAATAGACATACTGCTACAAAGGAACACTATAGGATGATCTGAGATCTCGTAACAGAGGTCCTAACCTTGGGCAGGAGAGGTGAGGGCCAGAGGAAGGTTTCCGCCAAAGGCCGGAGTGACCAAGTGTCATAGTATAGTTAGTGAAGTTACTGAGTACTTCAGTTAGCCCTTTTATTTCTACGCACTCTTAATTTCATTAGATCACGTTGATTTTAAAGCTTTCTCCCTCTGTACATAAGTGGCAGTGACTAGATGGCAAGCTACACTTTTCTCAGTACAAGCTCACTTGTCCTGAGTGCCATGTCTGTGAGACATACACAGTGGCAAATGAAACAGCAAACTATCAGATCATTGGGGAGTTCTGGTTTTATTATTCTCTATTAATCTGCCAGGAGGGTAAGAGTATTGATATTTCTGAATTAAAGCCCTTTTCCTTACTGAGCCAATTACTTTCAACATGTTACAGTTCATCGACTCAAAGGAGTCTTTTTTCCAATCAGTAGAAGACAGAAAATCCATAGCAGTTTTTCCATGTGTGATGCTGTTTGCTTTTCAGGGCCGCTACCAATTTGGATTTTCATCATTTTTTGTCCCTTCAGCCCAAATACTTCACAAGTTAATATGTTTATCTGAAAACAAGCAGTTAGGTACCTAGCCCAGCAACCAGCTAGAGGCAATGCCCCAGACACTCGAGGCACCCAATATCAGGAGCTGTTCTGAATTGCCCTAGTACTTTCCTGAGGACGCACAAATTCTATGCTGTGATGGAACTGCTCATAGTAATAACAAGGGATTGTTACAGTGTAGTTTTGAATCACCATCTCTCACTTGAATCTCTTAATACATATCTCAGGCTGGTTTCTTAAAAAAAAAAAAAAAAAAGACTTATCTCATGACTTCCAGTCAAGATGGTGCCTGAGTAACAGAACTGCACAATGTCTTCTTATGGACCAACCTGAAAGATTATAGTAAACAAACAAACAAACAAAACCTGCCTGTTCAGTGTAGCTAGGACAGGAAGGAGCACCCAAACAATCGGAAGAAGGCCATGAATCAGTCAGAAACCCCCAAAATACATCAGAAGCAGAGGAAAATAGCAGCCCAGGAAGCTGCCCCAAGCAGACTGTGAATGGCATCTGCAGGTGGAGGAACAACTGGCTGGAGCCCGGGACCTCTGACCGACATAGGAGAGGAAGGAGTGCCCCCAAGAACTGAAAGGAGGCCACAGGAAGGTCAAAAATTCCGAACAGCCGCCCCAGGCTGACTGAGCATGTTCCCTGAGCTGCCGGCGTTTACAGATGAAGGAAAGCCCAGAACCTGGAACCTCAGCCTGAGGTAAGCACAGGTCCAGGAAAAGTGGGAATTGACCGCAGCTGGAAGCCACACCCTCCAAACAGTGAGCCTGCGGGTAGTGCCTTCTGCATACACAATGTGAGATCCCCCTAGAAAAGGCCTCCTGGAGCCCAGATCAGAAGCAGCGCTTGGGAGCCATAACAGGCAGTGACGTAAGCAGGAGTCATTTTAAAAAGAGCCCAAGACTCAACTGTTCAGAGTAAAAGAAAGCTCAGAAGAGCCCCATTAGGGATTTTGGGGTCACTCTTATACAGTGCCTAGGAAAAAACTGGCACAAGACACAGTTGTGGAGAGGAGTGAAAGGCCATTGACCCTCTGAATGTGTAATGGAAACACCGATGAGGGTAGAGAGCCCTATCCTCAGGGGAGGGAAGCCAGAACAGGTGGGAGAGCTTTGCTGAAAGGGCTGCAGGTGAATAATACACTTCAGAGGCCATCAGATTATTAGGTCCTCACACAGCCTTGTAGCCATTCAAAAATACCTCAGCTAGGCCTTTCAAGTTAAGTCCCTCAAAAACAGAAACATGGGAAGGATACAAGGCAACAGAAAACCTGCAGACATGCCTGAGACCCTAGAAATTAATGTCATGGGCCCTGAAACAGTGGAACTCATAGAGAAGAAGTCTAAAAGCAAATAAATGAGTCCAACAGGCAGTTCAAATAAGATCACCTCAAAGAAATACAAGAAATAATTAGTGGGCTTAAAGAGGAACTTATTAAACAAATAGTGGTCCTAATGGAAAGAAAGCTTACTGAGCATATAGAAGCCACAAATAAAAAGTTGGCTGAAGTAAATATGGAAATATGAGATATGAAAGAACACTTTGATAGAGAAGTGGAAATTTTGAAAAGTTATCTAGCTGAAATTCAGGATATGAAAAATACATTTGAAAGTAGGAGAAGTAGGAGAAAGTAGGAGACTCAAACATTGTGAAGACAGAATTTCAGACCTTGAAGACAAGGCTCAGGAAACAAATGACTCCAAAATAGAAATGAGCAAAGTAGCTGGACACAGCACTGACAGATGATTCAAAGAGAGCCAGCCTCAGAATTATGGGTATGGGAGAAAGAATTAAAGACAGCACAGAAGGTATAAAGAATTTACTCACTGAAATCATGCAAGAAAATTTCCCAAATCCTGCAAAAGAAATTTATTTTCAGGTACAAGAAGTTTATAGAACACCAAATAACTTCAACCAGCAATGAGACTCTCCATGATGTACCATAAATAAAACCTCAGAAACACAAAATAGAGAATATTAAAAACAATATGAGAAAAAAAAATACATTATTTTACGAAGGTAAATCTAATTACTGCAGTTTTTCTCAGTGCAAACTTTAAAGGCCAGGAAAGCATGGAGCAAAATCTTTCAAGCTTTAATAGTCTGCAGGCATCAACCCAGGTTGTTGTATCTAGCAAAATTATTCCTGAAAATTAAAGGGCAAATAAAAGTTTTTTTATAACTAAGAATCCCTAAAGAAATTTGTAACCACTAGCTCAGCATTGCAGAAAATATTTGAAGGAATCTTTGAGAGAGACAGAGAGACAAGCAGCATAAAAAGCCATGGAGGAAAGGAAACATATAAAGAGAGAGTGTAACAAAAAATACATTGGTATTTGAATCATTTCATTGGTATCCTACTAAAACTATACCAGATTTCTCATAAAATCTGTGAAACTTCCCCACATAATTATTATTTTTATTAGTATATTGGTTCACAAAACATAAAAATTATATTCACCATTGGGGATTGATATAAAATCTTTTAAAATATATATGCATGATTTATGGATGGATAAGTAGATAAAATAATAAGCAAAATATGGCAAAATGTTTGTAATTAGTGAAATGTGAATAAATAATTTATGAAAGTTAAAAAAATTCTGAAATAGCTAAGAAGCCCATTTTGTCTATTGCTATGTGTAATAGACCTTAGTGATATAGACAAGTTCTTTTTTTTTTTACTTATTTGGTTTTTATCCTAAGAAAACTGATTGATGTAATGATAACCTGATGTTTTTTGAATATACAAACTTTTACTTTTCAATACTCAGCTAAGAAATTTGAAATTTAAGTTCTCTCTTTTTCTTTCTCACATTTTCTAGCCTTATGAATTCTTTAGTTCTTTTCTTATGTGGACTGGTGAGTGAGGCCATGTCAATGAATCTCAACAAAGATATACTAAGATTAAAAAAAAAAAAAAACAAGAACTTTTGGCAGATCGTCCCAGTAAAGGGATCTGCTGGACCCAGAGAAAAGGCATCAAGATATGGTCACTGCAGCCCATTCTAGGGATGGGAAGCTGAGCTAAAAAGTGGTGATTTGAGGAGCAAAGTGAGTCAGACACAGAAGATTAAACATGTTAAATATCACATGGTTTCTCAGATTTGGGAAACCCAGAATATAGGCATTCTGTAGAAGCAAATGATTGTGACAGTGGGTGTTAGGGGGAATGGGGAGAGTGTGCATGCATGGGGGGCCAAAAATAGGAAGGGGTTATAATGTTGATGTGAGATATATATATATATATATATATATATATATATATATATATATATGCACAAAATACTCAAGTTCATTGTAAACACTCTGTATTGCACCCACATACACACACGTACACACATGTATCTTCTTTGACTTTTTCATCAACTTGTGAAATATCAAATGAGAAACTACTTGTGAATAAATTCTCTCAACTCCAAATCATATTTATATGTAGGATGTCAGTGTGACTGTACATGGCAGAATTGATGAACTAACCCCAATTCTGCACTCCTTCTTGTAGCTGAGCCCTTTGCTGTGTGATTTCCAGGTCCTCCCCTAGAGAGGCAGAGCACGTTTCCTTCTCTGTCTTTTGGCGTTAACTGTGTTATTTGCTTTAGTCAATAGGATGTGGCAACAGTGGCAGCGTGCAATTCTGAGTCAAGCCTTGGCTAGTTGTAATTCTTCATACATTTGCCCAGTGCTTTGAGCAGGTGAATTAAAATGAGGGAGAGAGGTAGGAGAGCAAGAGAGGACCAACTCATGGAGAGCCCTGAACGAAACGCTTAAGGATATAGACTTTCATTGTAACTATGAATGAAGAAGTCAGGATTGAATGTAGTATTTGTTATTTTAAAGATATGAAAACAGGAAGAAGAAGCTGTATGCATTATAGCCAAGAAGAAATTTCCACAAAGGAACACAGACATGCCACAGCTTGTATGCTCATACAGAGTGAAGTAACCACCAGCAAGTTAGTCTGGGAGGAAACATAACCTTCTCCATCTGTTCTGTTATTCTAGCATGGAAGTTTGAAGGAAAGTATTTTGAAACAGCAAGACCACAAGGGTTGATGTTCTGACCCATATTTAGCTTGGTGGCCTTAAGCAAATACTTAATCTTTAACCTTCATTTTCCTTATCTACAAAGGCAAAAAAATAGCATATAGTATTATCAATGTTAAAAATATTTTTAAGAACGACACGGAATAATTTTCGTGTTTTGTCTTGCGTCTGTTTAGCAGGACTCTATAAGTTTTCTTAGGTTTGCTTGGAAAATCAGATGTCAAGAGGCTTTAGAGTGGTGTAGAACAATGAATTCATTTTTCTCTTTCTGTCATCTCCTAAGATGCCAAGCTGGCTGACAGTCAAGACCCGAAGGAGAAAACATATGCTTCAGTCACCAGCTTCATCTTGGCATTGGTCTAAGTTTGACTTGACAGTAAGTAGGTGGTGACAGCTGAGTCTGGTGTGGAGATTTGAGGAAGGTGATTTTTCTGGAGGAGGTTGGCCTACAGCAAATAATAGTGTTGTTAATTTGTGAGGGTAGGGAGATAGAGAAAGCGTTATGCGTAAGAAAGTTCTGGAAACCTAGCCAGAATACCTAGCCAGGGAAGCCAGGAGTATTGGAGCTGTATGCCTTGTTGAGAAGGCAGTTGCCTTGCCACCACTATGCTGCAAGTTTCTCTAGAAATTCCTAGTACTTTTGAAATACATTTTATTAATGTGTATTAATTTATAAAATATTGGGTTTCAATTTGGTATTTTCACACATGCGTATCTTTTTACCATATCTGTCCCCTCTGCTACCGTCCCTTACTTTTCCCTCTCCTGTTCCTCTTACCGCTTTCATCAGTCTCTTTCATCAGTCCCTCCTACTTCCATATTGCTTTAGTTACTTATTTGTTGCTGGGACAGAATACCCAACACTCACAACTTAAGAGAAGGAAAATTTATTTTGCTCACAGTTTCAGAAGGTCTCACACAGTCTGTTCATAGCCAACTACGGAAGCACATGGCAGAGGCTGGAGAGCTGCTCACAGCGTTTCAGACGTAAAGCCAAGTGAGACAGGAGCTGTGGATGTCTGGAGAGTAAGGCTAAAGCCACAGCTTTTCCAGGAAGTAGGTGTAGCTTTTCTTCTTCCTTCCTCTCCTTAGTTCCAGCTGCCAGCTGGGCTGCCCACATCCAGGGTTGGTGGCCCTCCCTCACATCCTGGCCCACAAGTCAATAACACTCACCTGAAAACTCTGCCCTGGGTGCCTCCGAATTTCAACAAGTTGCCATTTTCCCTCCAGGTCAAACCTTAGACGTCCACTCCTTCTGGCCAGGCACTACCTGTCAGCAGCACATGGTTCCAGAGTATTCCACTATATCCAAATCCATGGAGGTTTGGGGGACACTCCAGACTCAAGCCATAACATGTGCCATCTTAGTTGGATTCCACACACTATGGAAAACATAGCTATTCCTTTGATCAGCCATATTTCAACTAGCACTACAGAAATATTTTTCAAATGAAAATGCTTAAGTATATGCTGAATAATAGTAATGAAACTTTGTCATGTACTTTAAAATTATTCAAAGTGTTTTTACATTTATAATCTCATTTGCTTTGTACAATAACCTTTTGAAAAGAGTAGAATATTATTGTTATCCTTTTTTTCTAAGTGAGTCCTCTGCAACCCAAATGTCACATGGAACTTGCCTCATGCCATGGTTGGTAAGAGGACAGGATCTCTAGCTTTCTACTTAAATTTGAGATGATTGCATCCTTATCCTAAATGAAGATTCCTAATTATTTTTTTCTGATAGGCTATGATAACTTCAATCCATTTTTCTTTTTGGAGACTTTTTTTCACTTTCTGTTTTCTAACTCAACAATGTTGTATCGGGACATACTGTTTCTAGGGTCACAAGAAACTACTATCTACTGTTTCTCATTCTGCATCTCTCCTGGAGATTGCTATAGAGAACCTCATTCTTCAGCCAGCTTGAGCCAAGGCCTTCAGCAAATGGAGACTTGATTTCATCTGTATAAATGGACGAGGGGAATTTTTGGACACCTGGTAGGACCAGATCTCTTTTGTGTCTGTGTGTTTCACATAGGTTCTCTTTCTATCTTTACAGACTAAGATGTCAATTACAGTCCCATCCCTTCCCTTCCCTTTTCTTTTCCAGGGGCTATCAGATACATTGTAATCTACTGTCCTTTCTAATGAATAAAACTTGTAACTGATTCAGAGTATTTCATATCTGTCCTGTGTTGCTCACCCTTGCTATGTCATTCTGGAACATTATGGTTTTTTTTTTCTTATTTTAAATGGAAACTTGCCCCAGAAACCAACTGGTAAAGAAAAAGAATTTATAGAACATTACAGGGAAGTGACTTCTTGCGAAAAATCTCACTGTTCTCATCCTGTACTAGGAATTTTATTTATTATTTTATTTATTTACTTTGAATGTAATGAGAACTGCTAGAGTTCTTTACATTGAGCTGTGCACCAACTCTAGCACCCCCCCCCCGCACCCCCCCCCCCCCCCCCCCCCCCCCCGCCCCGGGCCTTTTTTATTTCTTTTTTCTTTTTTGAGACAGGACTCATCAACTTGCCCAGCCTGGGCTCAAGCTTGCAATCCTCCTGCCTTGGCTTTCCGCAGTGCTGGGATTATAGGCCTGCACCATTGGCCTAGCAGGGACCTTGCTGTCCTCACATTTGTGACCCTCTGACTCATCCTCCCGAGTACCTGGAATCACAGTAGTATGGCACTGCACCTGGTTGCGTGTCAGTGCACCGCCAAGTTGATGATTGCTTAAATCAGCTCTCTAAGCTTTCAGACAGACTGTTCTGGCTATTTCTCCATAACAGACAAATCTCAGAATTTATTGGCTTTGAATTATAATGATTTATTTGCTTATGGTTTTGCAAGGTGAATAGTTCTCATGGTTATCCTGCCTGCAGTTTCTCAGCAGCGACGGGGGTCTGGAGGTTTGACTGGTGATGGGACACTCAATATGACTCCCATCCTAAGTTAAAAAGTGACTCTCCAAAGTTCATCGAATGTAATGAGGACTTTGCAGTTGTAATTCATTAAGATGAAGTCATGCTACGTTAGGGGACATCTAATCTAATCTGATCTGTGTCCTTATAAGAAAAAGAGATCAGACATAGATGTGCACAGGGATAACGTCATGTGACAACAGAGAAAGAGATTGTGGTGACGGAGCTGCAAGCCAAGGGAAACCACCAGAAGCTAGAAGAGGCAAGGAACACGTTCCCCCCACCCCCACCCCGGAGGACCCCCAGAAGCAACTGACCTTGCTAGCACACGCTGGTTTCGTGCTTGTAGCCTACAAAACTGTGAGGGATGAGCTTCTGTTGTTTTAAGCCGCTCAGTTTGTGGTGCTTTCTTAAGCAGCCCTAGGAAACAAGTGTAGGCTCAGCTGCACGCCAGCTCTCTCCCTGAGGTGGGTGGAGGAGCTGGAATTTGACCAGGCCTCCTCTCTCTCTCTCTCTCTCTCTCTCTCTCTCTCTCTCTCTCTCTCTCTCTCTCTCTCTCTCTCCCCCTCTGCCTCCCTTTCCTCCCTTCAGTCCCTCCCCCACCTCCCCACTAGTGTATCCAGATCTCTTTATATTGAGGCTTGCATTTCTGAAACAGTGAGAGGTGAAGCCGCCAGGCCTCTTGAGTCCGGCTGTTGCTGGGAGTTGGAGTAGTGGAAATGTGCGAGCTGCTTTGATTTGTCACTTAGTGACACGGCAGTAGTGTGGAAAATGTAAAAATTTCAAAGGTGAAGATTCTGCTGGATCCGTATTTACTGTTTGATCACTTATGCATCATGTCAAGCACGCAAATCATGTCATGATCACTATCATTGCAGAAAATATGTTTTTCTGAACTAGAGAAATTTTGATTTCATTTCCTTTTATCATAGTAAGATTAGAAGCACATGGACTTTTTTGGTGCTGCTGTTAACATAGATTTTACTGAACCTTCATTCCCTCCCAAGTCCAATATCCTGTAGTCTACAACTTTTAGTAGTTCCCATGTTTAGTTGTTGTGGATACTTGAACTTCTAAGTGATATGCTATGTCTTCAGTTATGAGTAATGTTGTTCACTCATCCCTCTCCAGTTTTATATATTTTGATTTTTCTGATGCTGCAAGTGCATTTGGAGAAATTAACACAAGTTTCATTGTTGGTTGCTTCTCAATTTTGACCCCTGAATATTGACATGGCCTTTCTGAGTCTACTTTTAAATCCACCACTTGACTTTTTATAGTCCCTTACTCCTCCCTCTCTCCCAGTCCCCATAATCTCTCGTGAAGACCACGGCAGAGGCCTCTGAAGCAGCTTCTTATTTAAGCCCCCTTCAGTCACCTTTTGATTATTCTAAATCCCCATTTAATACAGCAGCAAGAGTGACCTGCTCACACCTATGTTATCTCAAGTCTTTCTTCTATCTGGATCCCTCTAATGGCTTATCATTTCTCAGAATTATAGCCAAAATCTTTCCTATGCCCTGTAAGGCCCTACAAGACCCTAAATGACCTGGTTCCCTTTTAATCTCTCTACAAGGGTTTAGCCCACTACAGATAATAAAAGGAATATAGTCTAAGAGTTACCTCACTCTTAACACCAATTGCAAGGTTAGAGAGTCCCCTAAACCACCCTCAGTTCTGGTAATTCACTGTAAGCATTTACAAAATTCATTAAAATTATTCTCACGATTATGATTTACTACACAGAAAAACCGTATTGTTCCTATTTACCTGATGCAAGACCCTGGACAAACAAACAGTCATGTCAGGCTCAGCATTCCCAGGGCTCAGAGATCACCTCCCAAGAGACAAAGGCAAAGTTCAGGCCTCTTTTGGGGGCAAGTTTACTTATTGCACTACTGACATCTCTCCCGTTGAGGAACAGGACTGCCCCTTCGATCACTCCTGATTTACCTGAGAATCACAGGCCTTGCACTTCCTGTTCCCACTGCCTGAGCGCATTTCTTCACAATACACCCAGGCCTCGCTCCCTCCAGTCTTACGAGTCACCTGACAAGATTTAAATCCAGGTAGTCTAACCCCAACTCCATCACTGTTAATTAATCTATTTTACAACCTCAAGTCAGCTTGATAAAAATCACTTTCTTTCTATAGTTACACTGAAATCTCCCATAGATGGACTCTTAAAGTCTGGGTACCAGTTATTCCTTTGTACAGCCTGTGTTAGAAATAGCATTCATTTTTGCAAGTTTAAAGTCAGGATTGGCCAATCAGAGGAGACAATTCTTAGCCAGCTCCTGTCTGCTGTACTCTGCCCTGGAGTCCAGCTCCTGTTCCCTTGGCCCTGGACCCTGGTAAGGCTTAGTCATTGCTGATCTTTCCTCCACTAGGGTCCATCAGGAATCCCTCCCTGATCTGTTTCTTGTTATGGATTTATTCTCATTTGATTGAGATCTCAATCATAGTGTAAGAAATGAAAGAAAAGTCCTCCATCTTGAACTAGAAGCTCCAATGAACATATTTTTGAATTTTTGTTTTGAAGCAAGAATCTTGATCAAAATAAAAGAAGAAGAAAAGAAAAAGAAAAAGTAAAGAATGCTTAGTAAGACAATTCCATGTGCCAGATACTATAATACATGCTATTGGCACATCAGCCACAATGAACCCCAGAAGCAAAGTGTTGAGAAAAAAGAATACTTGCTAGGATCAAATAAATACATTTTCTGGCATGAAGTTTGTAATTTTCCACTTGTAATTCCTCAAGTAAATGCCTATTGAAATAACTACTCAATAAGAATAAGCAAGACGACTCAGGGGAAGCCAGAATAAAAGACAGAATGGAAAAATCCAAAAATTGATTAAATATGTCAGTAAGTGAACTATTGTTTCTAAGTGTGCTGGTCACTTTCCCTCCTCTATGACAAGATACCTGATATCAGCAACCTGAAGAAGGAAAGTCTTATTTTGGCTCACAGTTTCACAGGGTTCAGTCCACGCATGACCAGCCGGCTCCAAGGCCAAGGTGGTAGAGTGGAAGGGCCTGGCAGAGGAAAGGAGTTCATCCCATGGAAGCTACGGAACAGAAAGGAAGAGAGAGTGAGATTGAGAGAGAGAGAGAGAAGGGAGATTGGAGATAAAATATACTCCTCTAGGTCACCCAGTGACTCACTTCCTTTAACCAATCTCCATCACACATTCAGTTAGGAACTCATACATGGGTCGGACCACAGGTGTGTCTAGTACCCCCATAATCTACTCCTCTTCTCCAAGCCCCACTTCTGAGAACATGAAACTTTAGGGGGAATTTTAGATCTAAAAATCCATAGCATGAGGACATGGCTACATAATAAGAGTGTGTATTTAATGATAAAGTATGCTAAGGTTTTGTGGCCTGCTTAGGATGATGAAAACATTGAGTAACTTTTGATTATATTATAAAATTGCTCTCAATTCCAAGTTATTAAAGGGACAGGAAGAAAGAAGAGAAAGGCAAAGAAAAAGAAAGAAAGAAAAGAAAGGAAGAAAGAAAGAAGAGAAAAAGAAAGCCTAAGCTTGAGTTCAAGAACACTGGTGCTGAGTTCAAAGATGAAAGTCAGGAACACCGACTAATTCTGCAAAGCAGTTTTAGGGAACGTGTTCAAAAAGTGGCTGCTGGGTGTGTCCAAGGAGATACAGCTTTCCCAGTATTTCTGTGTTTTCCTTAAATTGTAGAGATGGAGCCAGTCCTTGAGGTGTGTGGAAATCACCAAGTCTAAGAAATGTTTGACTAAATCAGAACCCAGGTCTTTTTTTGTTTGTTTGTTTCTTTCTTTTCTTCCCTAGATGGGCCTGACTCCACATGATGCTGCTGATGTTTAGCAAATGTATTACTCAGGCTTGATATAAAGATGCTGAGAACTGAAATTCTTTCTTAGCTTCACCTTCTCCTTTTTCCCCTCTTTCTTTCCCTCCTTCTCTCCCCCTCATAATCTCTCACTCTTTCAGATTTTTGCTGCCTATTATCCAACTCTCTCTTAGAGGCAGATTTTAGATCATTTCTATGAATATCAGTTTAGGGAGTTTCTGCCAGCAGGTCTATTCTCCCATGGTCTTCCACATGGGAGAATAAAATCCAGTAAAATATAACAAAAAAAACTGAAGAAAACCCCTTTAATACAAGCAAAAAATTCAAGGAAAAAAACCAGCAAGGAAATATTAAAAGCAGCTGGTGTGGCAGGATGTGGAAGAGAAAGAAACCCTACAAACTAACTTGAAAGATGTGAATGAAACAAGAGAAGTCTCCATAGGAATAATCAAAGTCAGAAGATACTGGAATATTTTCAGTGTGGAAAGAAAATAATTTCCAACATAATGTTCTATACCTAGTAAAAATATCCTTTAAAAACAAAGGCAATAAAGACCATTGTAAAAAAAAAAAATGCCACAGACTGAGGGCTTGTAACTGGCGAACATCTTCTTACTATGTTGAATCCCAGTGTAGGGCACCATGTGATTAAGACAGAACGAGACCAACCCGTAATCCCTCAAGAATCAGCTCTCCCTCGTGATAATGACCTCCATCTACTCTGCCCCTGGGATCTGTTCAACTTTAACAGTCTTGCCTCTCAAAACTGTTGCATTGCAACCCATGAACCTGAGTGGGGGACACATTGAAACCAAAGGAGATATTTTTAGAGAAAATGCAAATTGAGGGAACTCATACTAAGGCAAGAACTAAAAATATGGTGCCAGGTTATGACTCCTATATATAGGATTAGCATGTATAAAAGTAATAGCAAACATGGCAAATGTGGCTAAGAACAGTTAAAGTACTTTAAGGTGTTGGATAGTATAAAAAACAGGACATAAATTCCAGTTAATATTAGGTTTTGATAGAACAAGGATGCATACAGGAGATGCTAAGGTAATTTCAGCAATTAGTAAGAGAATATACAGCTGCCAAACTAACTGGGAAAGAAAATAGAATAAAAAAATAGTAGGCCCAGAGTAGGCCCAGAGTTTCTGCTTGTGTAAGAAAACTTCAGAAATGAGTAGTGATGGTGGTTTTACAATGCCATGCACTAATTAAAGCCACCACAGAGTGTGTGTTCATCATCATTCTCATTGCCGAGATGCACTATCTGGCACCCACAACTTGAAAGTTGAGATATTTGGGGCAGGAGGAATATCACAACCATGAGAACATTTGCCCAGACATCTCAAGGCCCCGAGTTTGATTCTCCAGCACCACATAAGCTGGATGTGGTGGTGCACGCCTGTTATCCCAACACTAGGGAGGCAGAGGCAGGAGGATTGCTGTGTGCTCAAAGCCAGCCTGGGCTACATGGTGAGGTCAGAACCAGCCTAGACTATAGAGTGAGATGTTCTTAAGAAAAGAAAAGGTGAAAGGTTTAATTTGATTCATTGTTTGGGGGGATTCATTGATGCTTCGCTGGCTCCCAGACAGGACATCATGGTGGAGCAGTGTGGCAGAAGTGTGCTGAAGTTCGAGGTGGCCAGGAAGCAGAGCAGGGGTGCAGTGTTTGAGAGGGAGGGGTGCAGGACCAGACATGGGCTCCGAGGCCATGCTTCCATGGCTCACCCAGACACACTCCAAAGCATGCCACCAGTCCCTGGAGTACATACCAAAGCCAACTATGCTGACACTCACCTTAACTGCCACCGGTACTTTTTATGTTACTACATTTTGTTACAAAGAATAAATAAATAATGTAAAGAGCAAGACAGTCCAAAAGGAGACGAAGAAGAAGCAGAATCAATCACAGGCACAGTCACGAGCATCTAATCAATACACACAACAGCCTAGATGTTTCAATTAAAAGATTATAAATAGCGCTTACAACAAGAAAGCCCATTTACAAGCTCCTTTCAAGAGACTTAAGAGGATATAGATGAAAAACTATCCCATGTAAATAATAAACCCCCCTGGGTAGTTGGGTGTGGGGACACATGCCTATCCTAGCACTACAGGAAACTGAGGCAGGAAAATTGAAGGTTTGAGCCTAGCCTAGACAACTTATTAACTTGGTTAAACTGTTCCAAAATAAAAAACAAACTAGGCTAGAGATAGAGCTCAGGACAAAGGCCCTGGACTCAATCGTCAATACCACAAAACCAAATAAGACAAAAACCTAACCTGGGATAAGTGTGACTATTATAAAAAGTAAACTCATTATACCAAGTAAAGTTTGAAAAACATTAAAAAGTAATACATCTATTTATTAGTAGTCACTATGAATTTACCTTTTCTTTACCAACTAATAGAACAGACTAGACATAAAACAAAAATTTAATCAATAACTGCATAAAATGTTTGAAATATACTATTAATACATTAACTTAATAGACACATATAATAAGTTGTTCCCAATAAGTACAGAATCCTATTTTTCAAGTACATAAAACATTTACAATAATGAATCTACATTTCTCCATAAAGCAAGGCTCCAGAAATGTCAAAGATTTAAATCACACAGACTATACTCTTCAACTACTACGAATAAGCTGCTACCAATCAAAGAAACCCCTCACTTGTAAATGCAGTACACATAGAAGTGGCTGACAAGTGAGAGAAGAAATATTTTAATCAGAATGATAATAAAAATATGACGCATCAGAACTCATGGGAGGTGAATGATCTAAATATTTAGAATAAATTTCATAACATTGAAAGCAGGTATGAGGCAGGGAGACAGGCTGAAATTGGAGAGTTAATCACCCATCACAAAAAGGCAGAAAGTATAAGGTGAAAAATAATAAAAATAGAAGAAACAAAAACAGAAATCAGTGGAGCAGAGGGCAAATAGGTCAATGTGATCAACAAAATCAAGAGTTAATTCTTAAACCTGCAGGTAATATGGGTCAGTTACAAAGGCAGAAGGCACACACGACCAACTTTAGGAATAAAGGGCCTTCATTACCCATCTGATAGGCTTTAAAATGATGAGAATATTATGTATAATTTTTTACATATAATAAATTGAATATTTAGATGAAGTGGATAAATTCCTAGAGACATACAGCTTACCAAAGATTTCTGAACATTGAAGAAACTGAGTTATTATGATCTCATTATAAAGTACATATCAAACGTAGGTGGATTTACTTGTGAGTGCTATTAACTATTGAGGAAAAAATGAAAACAATTTTAAGCTCTTTCAAAAATGATAAAAGTGAGAACATTTCTATTTTGTGAAGCAAGTCAGTTTTTTTTTTTTCATTTTTATTTCAGTCATGAAGATTGGCGAGAGGTTCTTCACACAGAGATTTTGGGGTGGGTTCCCACTAAGTCACTAAGTTGTCAAACTTGTGATCCTCCTGCCTCAGCCTTCCTTAGCTCTGGGATTACAGGGACACAGCACCATACCTGGTGAAGCAATGGAAACATAGATGTGAAGATTTTGCAGACTCAACAAAAAAAGAAAATTTCTGGCCCATTTCACTTATGAACATACATGCAACCATCATAAATAAAATGCAGTCTAATCAAGTCTAGCAACATGTAAAGAATCATATATCATGGCCAAATGGATTTATTTTATAATTGCAAAGTTGATTTACCAGACAAAAATTAGCAATGTAATTTGTCCACTAACAGAATAATGGAGGGAAGTCCATAGCCATTTATATAATAGATGCAGTGACGATGTTCATAAAATACGCATTCACAATAAAATCTTGTATCTGTGCGTTGTCCTACTGGGGACGTGAGTTTTTTCTTACAAAGTCACATCATATCGTATCTGTTTTCCTGTCTTCCCTGGATTGGGCTAAATGGATGCCTTGCCTCGCACGGCCCTGAGACTCACCCTTTCAATGTGTCTCCCTAAGGCCAACTCTGGTTTCTTAAGGACCTCAAGCTTGTCTTCACCACAGAGCAGTTGTGTTCTTCCAGTTCCTCTCTGCTTCTGTCCTGTCTGCCTCCCCCCCCCCGCCCCCACTTTATTGATAAGTATAAGCGCAAAATTCAAGGTTTACAATGAAGTTGAGCATTTTGTGCACATATATGTCTTGTCAAGGGGACAAGGACTTTCCCACTGTCCTTTTGTCCCTCCCCCTACCCACTTCTCCATCCCTCCCCACCCTACCCACCCTGGTTCACTTTGTTTTTCGTTTTAAATTCCATGAGATAGTTGTGATCTGGGTCTCTCATGTCAAAGAGAGCATTTGATGTTTCACCTTCTGCTTCTGACTCACTCCACTAAGCATGATGTTCTCAAGTTTCTTCCATTTGTCTGCAAAAGCCTCCACGCTGTTGGACTTTATAGATGCATAGTATTCCCTGTCTGCCTTTAAGAGCACGTTTATCAGTTCTAGTCTTTGCTAGTTCCTCTTTCTTTTCTTCCTTCTTTTCTTTCTTCTTTCTGGCGTTTTGTTTTCCACAAACTGTAGGGGGCTAATTATTCAGTCTGTGACATTAGGCAGGAAGCAATAGCTTATAACCAAAGTACTGCCAGAAAAACTTAACCAGCAGGAACAACAAGCCTGATTCTCTAGACCAGGATTTTTCTCTCCAAATTTCTGCATCTCCTACAACTGTTGGACCGGGACAAAGTGGCCATATTTAATATGCAGACGCTGCAGGTCACCCCTCTAATGGCAGCTGTCCCAGAAGAAAAGCCCTTTTTAGCCCCATTAAATGTTTTGGCTCTTTTCCTTCTCACTATGTGTAGATTACTTTTGTGCTTCCAAAAATCCTTAATAAAAACACTCTTAGCCTTGGTAACAAAAAGTCAACAAAATTGATCACTTTGGCATATTTTATAGGCCTACTTTTAAAGTTCAAACACTCCCGATGAGGAAAGCATCCTTCAACTGAAAAAATGCACAAATCGTTAAGAACTCAGGCATCAAAACTAACAATCCCCTAGTTTTTAGGTGAACCTTCTCACATTTTAGCTCATCCAAGTGGTCCAGTGGGCTCATGAACCAGTTTCGTGGGAAACCACCGTTAGTGCTTCCAATTTGATTAGATGCCACCAACGGAATTGAGTTCCCTCAAATTCATTTGGTCAAGTTTTAACCGCACTGTCACAATAATTGAAGATAGGACATTTAGGGGAGTTGTGAAAGTTAATAAAATCATAAGGGTTGGACCTTCACCCAATAGGAATGGTGTCTTTATAAAAGAAAAAGGGTTGCCAGAGAACTCACTCTCTCCTAGTGCCCACAGAACAAAGGCCATAGACTGCCTCATGCAAAGCTGGACACCAGAAAGACAGGTCTCTCCAGATACCAGCCATGATGGTACTTTGATCTTGGACTTCCAGCCTCTGAACTGGAAGAAAATACTTTTTGTTGTTGTTGTTTTTTTGTTTAGGCCACCCAGTGCAGGTCACTCTTTGAGAACTCTAGCTGATCTTACTGGCCCTTGATAGCCTTTATGATTTGATTTGCCTTTTGTTTTTATAACCTCATTTGCTTCATCCCTTTGGAATTTAAAAGCTGATTTGGGGCTTAAGAAGCAATGAATTCCACCTTTTGCTCCCCACACTTTGTGCTTTGACTCCTTTTCCCTGGGTGTTCCAAGAGTCTATGGGATTTGGATGTCTGTCGTTGAAATACAGAATTGCCAATGAAAGAAGCAGACATTGAGACTAGATCTTTTTCTGATCTGCAGGAGAGAATTTGGGTTTCTTATCTGGACATAGGCCAGTGGTAATTTTTAAGTTACATTATATTTTATACACACACGCACACACCTGTCAACAGAAAAGAAAAATGCTGCTCAATGCTAGAAGAGTGTATTAGATCATAATTTGTGTCTGACTCTTACATTTGGTCTTAGTTCTGACTATGGCTCATGTTTAGATTTTGCCCCAATGCCCCTTTAGCGTCCACCTCTATATGGTGATCTCCTCTGCCCACAACTTGCTCTGTAATTTCTCATAATCTTAAAGGGAAGAAAAAAGGAGTGTACGTGACCGGAGAAGAGGAATTGTGGGCATCAACGGCTGTTGGAATTCGCACATTTTTTTCCGGACAGGTTGACAGACTGAATTGCTTAAATAGGTTGGGCCTTCTTATTTTATGCCACAAAACAATATTTTTACAGGTGTTGTAAACAATTTGGAGATTGATCGAGGAGTTGGTTCTCTAGTACATAAGTTAGCAGAAAGCAAAGGAAGCATCTGGTTTCCTGCAGTGTAGTATGTTTGTCCCCATTCCATCTCTTTCACCATTAATTAATAAGAAAACATGTACATCATGTCCCCAGAGGCCACATATCTATGTGTGAGCTGATTTTTGGGTTAGTTTTTCAAAGGTCTTTCCCTCTCTTGTTTTTAAAAAGATGAATTAGAGCTACCTTTCAGGGGTGGATAGTTATTAACCTAACTCTAACTGATCAAGTCATTTAACAGTGAAACCTCAAGGGAAACAGATACTGCTATTTTCTAAAATATTTACTATTGAAATAATTTTCTGAATTTGGTTTTCCTAAAAGTTCTCATAGCAAATACTGTGTATTTGGGTTTATATAGAGATGAAGATGGTGGAAGTCATAGAAGAGTGGATTAGTGGTTGCCAGAGGCTCTCAGAGCAGACCAGGAAAAGGTCGTGATCAGCCAGGGTATACAGTTCCAACAAAAAGGAGGCTGAGGCAAAAGCATTGCACATTTGAGCTGAGCCTGGACCATGCAGCAACTTCGAGAGACTGTTTCAAAACAAAAACAAAAAAAGTGGGCTGGGGATTTAATTCAGTCATCACAAAGGCTTTGGGCTCAATTTCCAGCAGTACAGAAGAAGAGGAATAATTTTTATTGATGTATTGAACAACGTGGCAACTATAGTTGTTACTAATATATTGTGTTATTTTAAATTGCTGTCAGAGTACATTTCCAAAGCTTTAACCACAAAGGAAGTACCAGGATGTACAAGATGGCGTGTAAGTTAGCCCGTTCAACCGGACAGTTCACACGCGGGCCCTACCATCACACCGCATCCCACAAACATATGTAATTGTGTCCAGTTAAAAATAAAATGTAAAACTGATTAAGCAAAAGACTGGTTTAGGATTTGATGAATTTAAATTAACATTTTTCTATGAAAATATCTCAACTAATAATGCGTAGAGAAACCCAGGGGCAAGGACTCTCCCAATGTCATTTTAAATACCTCCGTCTTAGGCCTGGGGAGGTAGCTTGATGACAGAGTGCTTATCTAGCCAAGGCAAGGCCCTGGATTTAGTCCACTATTGAAAAAAACAAAACAAAGTAACAAGCACTGGGCAGAGGACAGAATCTGGTAGTAAAGCGTAGCCCGGGAAAGCATGGGAATCTGGGTTTGATCCCCAGGACTGCAAAATAAAATGAGAAAACACCAGTGATTCAGATATTGTTCTTCTGGAGTTGGGAGGGGGAAAAAAGTGTAAATGTGGTCTCAGCTACTACCTGAAGTGTCCTTTGAGGAAACTTCTGGCTAAGCCTTTCAGAAAGAAGACAATTTGCCAACATATCCCTCTTCCAAACTTACTTCCTGCCCCACCGGGTGTGTCCCTGGGTTGCTCTTCATGCCGGCCTGTGCGTCTGTGTTCTTTCCCGAATTCCTCTCTTTTTATCTTCTGACTCAGACCCTCTCTTCTGTTCTCAGCCCTCCAGAATCAATTTGAGATAATTTAACAATAACACATGTTTTCGAGAGGAAAAAAATATACAATAATAGAGGAAAGTTTGAAATATGTGTTGATAGCAGTTGCAAGGTTATAAAAGGTAAGAAGGGGGGCCTCCACTTACAATAATTATCCCAAATAGATAAATTCATAATGACAGAACGAAGATTGGGTTTCCACTGGCGGGGAGATGAGGGAAGAAAGCATCCCTGCTTCACTGGCGTGGCTTTTCCTTTGAAGCACTGGGCATATTTTGGAAGTAGACAGAAACGATGACTCCACAACATTATGATATACTAAATAGCACTAAATTGTTCACTGTAAAATGGTTGGTTTCATGTTAATATTAATTTTATTTGAAAATTTTAAAAAGAATTTGCAAAGTGAGAAAAAGATTTATTGGCATATCCAGCTCCACTTAAGATGTTGTAAGTTTCATGCCTACCTTTCTTTTAATTGCATCCCAAAGAAAGTTTTACAGTTAATTTAGATACAAAGCCTCAAAGAATGATCTTAGGTTGGCCTTCAAACCTTATCAAATGTTGGATGAGTCTTTAATAAAATAGCCCTAATAACAATGGGAATAATAAAATCATCTTATGAGTCAGTGATAGAACTGGGATGAATCCCAAGGAGCATTACCTTTAAGTCTCTTCTAAATTCTGTTGATATCTCTTTCTGTCCCTGAAACTTCTGACATAATTGAAGATGACTTGTCAAATGATGTCATGCACTCAACCAAGAGAAAGAGCACAGAGGGGCCTTGAACGTAGGTTATGGATCGCCATGTTCCGCAAGATTGCCGTATCAGATTCAGCATTGCCCTTGGCAAAATTGTGAAGAGAGTATAAAATTTGTCCGGGCCATTATTAACTCTCTGTTTTCTATATTCTTTAGCTTTCTAGAACTGTCTGTTCTATTCTCTAAACACCTAGAAAGAGCTTCCACTTCTCTGCCCCTCCTGCTTTTCATCCATCTACACCATTATTATTGAAAGTTGACAAAATTTCCCCCTGCGAGTAAAATTTGTGTATGTATCCCCAAATAGTATTGTTAGTAATTTTTTCATTTTGATATTCACTCTTGATTCCAAGGATTTCTAGTTGCTCTCAGGATTCACAGTCCACTTTGGTGTTTCAGGAGAAGGTGTGCTGGAATGGCCCACCATTGTAGATCATGGGCAAATCCAAAGTCTAGGTGTCACCAAGGATATGCAGTTTAACACAATCAGGGTAGCCTAGTAGTAAGCCAACTAACCAGACTGTATTGCAGGAAAACGGAAGTCTATAAAAGTGACTAAAATTCTAGTTATAACTTTGCATAGAGGCAAATTGCTGAGTTTCTACACTTAAAAGGATCAAAAAAAGCAGTTGATTCAATGGTCCAGGTTGGACTACGTGTATTTAAACTCCTCAAGAGTTCACTCTTGGGAAGTTTATGAATTATTTCTGTATCTTCCTCCCCAAACCACATGATGTTCTTCTATAACACATTCCCACATTATCCAGACGTTCTGAGAGCGCAATGGACCCCAGATGACAGAGAACTAGACAGGAACCAGAAAAACATACCCGTGTGCTTGCAGATGATTCTTATGTCATTAGTCCAACTTCTTTTCGCAACTTCAGAAAGTGTTACTGATCAGATTCAAGGAAGCAGGTCCCAAGGCCACGCTGTTTGTTAACTACCATGTATCTCTGCAACATCCACTTTCTAGAAAAGCCAAGTGTCCACCATCAAATCATCCTGTTAGTGACTGGTTAGCTGCTGGTCAGCTGCCGATGGCATTGGCTTTGTTGGCTGTTGAACTCCTTAGCTTTCACTGTGCAATGCCTAATCCTTCAGGTCTCAATTATGATCCAAAGAGAAGTTAGAGCAAAAATATGCAGGCTTATCAAGTAGTCTTAATGTCCTTGTGCTTTAAATGAAAAGCTATAATATCTGTAAAAAATTTGGACAAAGTAGTTGGGAAAAGATATCTGTCAGAGACCTTCCAGATTCCTATTCTTTTAAGGAGATTTGTAACATTCTTCTTTCTCTATTCCTAGTATTTTGACTCCCGGGGTTTTGAATATTTGGCTTTGATTTTTATAACCTTTTTTAGGGGATGAGGACTATGTTTTTCCCCTTATTATTTTCAGTATTTATTTCTCCATTTGAAGTTCAAACTTTTGGGAAAAGTTGCTTGGTTTGTGTTTGGGAAAATTACTTTTGGGGCCAATGCCAAAGCTCTGGGTGACTTTGAAGCCCAGACAGCACCAAACTGAACATGGTCACAGCCCTGTACTGCTGTTTGCGGAAGTGATGATTGCTGTTAGAGGCTCTGTGCAGACTCAGGAACTCTGGAAATCCTGCTGATTCTAGTGAGTAATTAACTCAATACCACATACATGATATGATTTTGATTACTCTGAAATGTTCATTAGCAAAAAATGCTCTAAAATTTGAAAATTACATACACTAAAGTATTAAAATAAGTGTTTTAAAATCTCCTATTGGTATTATTTCAGAAGCTTTTAGGGGTCAAATGACAGCCATTCGGAAGTTTTTATGAATGCTTCTCAAGGCTAATTACTTCATATTGCTGTGGCTTCAGTCGGTCTGACACTTGAGAATGACTTGATTTTGGAAAATTTAGCTCTTTATCCAGATTCCTAAGACTTTCTGTTAAGAACTAATTATAAAAAATTAGTTTATTGATAGTGGGGAAAACAAGTCACCACCTTTCCCCATTTGTTTGATAATCCCATCTGTTTTCCTTATATTTGTTTCTGTTCATCTGTACCCTGTCATGCAAAACCATGTTGCTACCATCCTTCACACCTTAAATCTCTGTCATAGTTAAGTCAATGACCGAATTAGTATGATTGTTTCCAAGTTTTTGAAACACATCTTTCTCTATAAAACCTTCTCTATGTTTCTGAGCTGTAGTTGCCAGTGATTTGGATTTAATAACGTTGCGCTGCAAAATAAATTAACAGCTTAAAATAATAGCAAATATGTATTATATTATAAATTTTGGGGATTAGAAGTCCAGTGTCTCTTGTGGGGTTGTAGCTCAGATGTTGGCCAGGGCTGCAATCATCTGAAGGCTTAACTAAGGCTAGAGGATCCTCCTTCAAGAAAGCGCACTCTCAGTGGTAAATCAAAGCTACTGGTGGTAGGAAGCCTTCGTTCTTCATTGTGCAAACTTCTCTTTAGGACAGCTACCAGGCTGCTGGGTTCTCCCAAAGTGAGTGATTCAAGGAAAACAGACACGCAATGTCATTCAGGTCATCGACCATCAGCCCTGCCATCGTCTGGCCCTCAAGGCCAACTTTATTCCACATGGAGAGAAGTACTCATGTAAGAATGTGAGCCCCAACAGGCAGGGGCATTGTGGGTCATCTTGGACACTGGCTATTGCCTAGATCTGCCTGGTTACATTACCTCAGATGAGCTGGAAACTTGAAGGAGCAAATAAGGTGTCTATTTTGTGGGTTTATTTGTGGGCCGTAGATTTGCCTGCTCCCCAAAGTTTAGTACTATCTATCTGGATGGATGCCTGACTTTAAAATTCCAACATTAAACTCTACAGAACTGGAACATGGGAGATCTGGGAAAGTCAGCAAATCAGTGTTCCTCTTCTTGTAGTATGAACCTACCATTATTTACAAGACTTAGATAAGGTAATTCTCAGGCCAGTTACATAACATAGTCTATAACCTGTAGATCAAAGCGAGGAGGCTCTGGAAATTTGCTTTAGTGACTTGAGCTACTAACATTAAGAAGAGTAAGAGTATAAGAATTACCTTTACACTACTTCATTTTTTTTATTTTAAAGCTTTTCTATCTGATATACTGCATACTCTTTGCATAAAGATCTCAACTCTTGCATAAAGAATCAGTTTTGAATCAGGTGGGCTTTTGGTGCCAGGAATGGTAGTGAAGAACAAGAGAACCAGACCTCTCTTGCACAAATCTACCCCTTTTTTGGGTTCTCCCAGTCATTTTTTTTCTAAATCAACTACCTTCTCTATATAGTGCCTTGTTTCTTACCCCATAGCTGTCCATCTATGAATGATTTTCAGCAAGGTAAGTAGAATAGGAAGGAAGTCACTACTTTAGACTTGAGCTCATAATAAGTGAAAAACTAAAGAGTGGGGAATTGTGTTTATTGAACGAGTACAACTGTAGCAAAGTATCAGAATTCAGACTGAAGATCTTGGCAGTTTTTATATTTTCCTTTTTCTGTTTGTGGTCTGGATTGGACATGGGGTTTGGAGCATGCTAAGCCTGTGTGCTGTCACTGAACTGTACCTCCACTGGACTGTTTTTCTGTTTTTGTTTTTTTAGAATAATATTAGGTTTGTCTTTGCTTTCTTCAGCCTACTTTGTAATTATACATTAATGCTCTGTCACATACCTATGCACTGGTCGTTTCATACAAAAACTGCAACTCCTCCGATGGTGGCACTCATCGACTGGCTAAAGATGCTACCTGCATGTGCTCTGCTTGAGCCAATCTCAGAGAAGTCTGAGACAATCTTGTTTCAAAGGGAAGAACTGGAAAATTGCTATCAATGGTATAGGCGATTTATGGTGGAATTCATGAAACTCGTTTTCCCTTCAATATCTAAGCTCTATAGCCATTTTTCACCAATGTTGTGCTGGCATTTTCCCATCCATTCGGATACAGGCCAGAGGTAACCCCTCTTGTAAAGAACTTTGAAAATACGACTTGAAATAATGCAGACTTGCATCATTTTTAGCTGTTTGGCAAAGTAGCTTGAAAAATGTGAGCATTTGAATATGTCAAAGTGTTGGCAGTAATAAGATCTTCTGTTTCCAGGAACATGGTGAGGCTTTAAGGCTCGTTCCACTTCAATTATAACAGATACTAGCAATGTCCCTACAAGTAATATTTAAGTTGGGTCTGAGAACTCTCAGTTGTGTGTATGTGTGCATGTGTGTGTCTGTAAGAGAGAGAGGGACAGAAGAGAGACACAAGGAGACAGACACAGAGAAGGAGATACACAGATAGATGGATAGACAGACCAACAGATAGAGGCAGAGACAGACAGAGAGCTGACTGCAGTCCTTGGAGGAATTCTTTTAAACAATTGATGCTTGTTATCTGACCATCTGGATTTGGAGAGGAAGACTCAGATGGAGGTGGGCTGGAATGGCAGAGGAGGTTGTAGGGATACAAAATAATTGTAAATGCAGAAAGGTCAAAGAATATCATCATAGGATAAAGGGAAAGAAGTATTCTTACTAAGAACAATAGGGGTCTCAGAAAGCCTGTGTAGTAGAGATTTGTGATACCAAAGATCGAAGAATGTACCAGGAGAGACACACTTGGTTTGGCTTGGCATGTAAGGGGCCTGAGCAGTGCCCCTGAAGGATGTAGCCATGACAACAGGAAGAGAGCAGCCAAGTAGGTTTTAATTAATTTATTTATTTATTAGCAGAGTGCAGCTTGTTCCCACCAAACATTTTGTAGCTCTTCACTAATTCACTAATTGAGAAACCTCAATAACAAGACTCAGCTGGGTCACTTCATGACAATCTTGAGCAAGGAAAAAAAAGCAAAGTTAACCAAAAAGAAAATATCCAGGAGATATTATAGATTCAATAAAGAGAGGGAATGGATCAATAAAAGTTGATGGATGTTGCTAAACTAATAAAAAGATGAAGATGACAGTACTTCTCTCATCTCCGATGACAAAAGACTGTACAAGAGGACATACACTTTTGTACATTTCTTTCTTTTAATACTGGGTATTGAGCCCAGAGCCTTGTGCTTGTTAGGCAAGTGCTATACCAGTGAGCTGTATCTTCACCTCATTTCATTCTATTTATTTACACTCACTTTATACATATTTTATTTTGACATAGGGTCTTGGAAAGTTGCCCAGGCTGACCTTGAACTTGCCATCCTCCTGCTTGAGCATCCTGAGTTGCTGGGATTACAGGTATGTGCTATTGTTCCCAACTTGTAACATGAATTTGATTTTAACTTTTTTTTGAGACAGGGTCTCACTCTGTTGTCCAGTCTGGTCCTGAACTTACTACATAGTCTGGGCTGGCTTCAAACAGACAGCATCCTCCTGCATCAGCCTTCCAAGTGCTACGATTACAGGTGTGCACCACCACGCCTGACATATATGGTGCTGGCCAATCAAACCCACGGCCTTGCTGCTAGCCGGGCAAGCACATTAATTGTTGAGCTATACCCTCAGCCCTTAGTTTAAACTTTAATGTCTTCATAGAAGTAACCCTGTCACAAAAAGATGAGAAATTATGAATGCCTGGCTTCTAACCATCCTGCATCATGGTCCCTATTCCCTGTTGCCTTCCTTATCACAGACAGTGAGTTTTGGAGATGATGCACAGTTATCTTTCTGCTACTCACACGTTTGGTTCTTTTGGGATGGTGAGTGACTGAGTAATGAGAAAACTTGAAAATTTAATAGTTCCTACAATTTCAGAGTAAATGAAATGAAGCTCTTTGAGGAGAAGGAAACACTCATTAGCATGTCTGTTTTATATACTGAATCCAAGGAATGTTTTTCCCTGGGGTGCCCTAAATGATTTGGTTTATTACAAATCACAAAAAGGAGAGATGGTTTCTGATAAGATGTGCCTTTCATATGGCAATATGGCAAGCTACCAGTCACTCCTATGTTAGCACAGATCAGATTATACAGACTGGATCACAGGTACCAGTTGCACTGAACCAATAGACCTTTGATTTGAAATCACCTAAGGTACAATTGGATGACTGACTGGTGCTTGGACCTTTTTGAGACCATCCTGCATAGGATCCTGCTGCAAGAGCTACGCACCAGCTCAAGAACCTGGGGATCAGACCGGAGAGGGAGAATGCTGAAAAGGAAGACAGTCTTGAGAAATTTCTCCAGCCTGGGATGTACTTGGATTGTGGAAATAGTAGTAAAGCCCAAGGATGCATTTCCTAAGGTGTGCACCTCAGAAGAGCAGCAGGTGTTAGATGCTGAGCCATCACATCACAATTATAGAATACACAATTAGCTTCTAAAGTAAATTTAAAAGTTTCTTTGCTACAGTACTTCTCCGGATGTGAATATGTTAAAGAATGCCACAGAGGCACAGAAGGACACTGTAGTGTACAGGATACAGCAATCTTAATCTACCAAACGTGAAAAAATGTCTAATTGACTTCAACAGGATACTTTGGGGGGAAATGCATTTCTTGCTTAGCAAAACAGCATAAAAAAATCTTGAGTAGTATTTTCACCTCTGAACTTCAACTGAGAAGAGTGTGTTAGGATGGACTGCGTTTAATTCTGTAACTTATAGTCCATGAGTAATGAGGGGAGGTACCATTTGAACAAAGAGAGACTGGGCAGTGGAAGGGTGTAGAATGGCTGCAAAGACAAAGCGGAATCATTATGACATCTTCTCAATGTCACTTTTATTCCCAATACAGAAAAGGAACTCGTTACCTCCACTCTTCTGGTTCTACCAGACCCTCTCCCAGGACTCACCGCTCAGAGTGTCCAGTGCTCCCTTGCTAACTGTTCCTCACCACAGAAAATGCTCAAACTGGCTCAGCTTGCTTCCATTAATGTTACCGCCTACAGAGCTCCTATACTTCTGTCCTTACTCCAGCAGTAACATGGGTCCCCAACCTCACATTTGCTCTCCCGTTGATGGTCTCCAGTTTCTCTTCCTGTGTCTACCCAAACCCCATTGAGTCCACTCTTTCTACTGTGGTCACTGTTTGAAACACAGACCTAACTGTGTCATGACCACCTAGCAATCCCACCTACTCCTTCAAGTCAATATCTTTGGGTTGGAATTTTTGGGGTGGGATGCTGTGGATTAAACCCAGGACCTTTGCAATGACCCACATCCCCAGTCCCCACCCCCACCCACCTTTTGTAATTTTGAAACAGGATTTTGCAGAGTTGCTAACTTTCCCAGACTAGTTCAATCTTGGGATCCTCCTATCTCAGCCTCCCACAGTACTGAGATTATAGGTCTGTACCATGAGGTCCAGCCAAAAATCTTAGCTGAGACTGAAAAGGCCGTGTGGGGGTCTGCCCTCTCAATGCTTCCTGCTTCGTCCCATCTTCACTGTCCTTGCTCTATGCAACCCGGCCACAGGGCTCTCTTCAGTCTCTCTTTGCCACCTGCCACAGGGCCTGGCCTTGGGGTCCTCCTTCAGCCTTCAACTCAAGATTTATGTCTTTGGAGGATGATTCTTTGGACCTTGTGCAGGGGTGGAGTCTTTCTAGAACAAGTCCTCATGGCGCTACGTACCTCTCTCTCATACTTGGGGTGTAGAGTTAAATGGTGTGTTTATTTCTGTGTATGTGTGACCATTGTCCATCCTCCATGTCAGACTCGCTAGATCTTAGTCCTATGTACCATGAGGACAGGCTGGCATTGCCTGTTGTTCCAGCCCAACTGCTCAGCATGTGTCTGCCTTAGCAGGAGAGACCCTTAGTAAATGTTAGGAAACCAATCTGATGATATTATTTTATTTCATATCATGAGTGATCGATAGGATCTTTATCTCTTTGAGCAGAGGCCTCTGCCTGAAGTCCTCACAGCCTGTGCTCTTCCAAAAAACCTCCACAAACATCCATGCAGTTAGAATTTTCTGAAATAAAACGTCTGCACCTTTCAATATATTCTCAGAGGACCTGTCAGCTGCTCATCTTCCTCTCACAAACTTACTAATCATGAACCTTAACTTACGAAGATTTTCAAAAAAATGCCCTCTCACCCAGTGAACCTTAAATAACAACTATGTGCTGAGCACACACAAGTCAAGGAGGGGCCGAGGCCAAAGTCTTACTGATTGGACTCGTAAATACACAGTGGCATAATCTCAGCTTAGTAGTTACATGGAGGGCAAAAAGAAGATTATCTGAAGTGCCATTTTCCCATAGTCTCGATCCTGTACGTTAAGGATGATACCAATGCAGAGATGCCCAGTCACTGGTGACCAGGTCCTAACCAGCACCTCAACTGGCTTATAGGCAGCAGGAAGGAAGTCTCAGTCTTCTTCAGAGGCTGGAAATTAATGAGAAATTGCCTCAGGACAACCTCTGGGGACAGGTGGGAGTTAGGAGTAAATTCTCAGAGGGGAACCGATGGTAATCTGTTAAGACTCAGGAATTTCTGTTCAAACCTCGTGTGTGTGTCTTTTACGGACATTTGCAAGGTCTCCGGGAACCAGTGGAGACTTTTTTTCCCCTAGTATATGGAAAATGGAGAGTGACTATTCCTACTCAAGGAGAAAGGATAGGATATTCTAACTGCAGTTTCTCCCTTAGTTATCAACTGCTTACATTTCTTTCTTTTTAACACTTAGAATCTCTGATAACTCGAGTGCTTATTTATCTTTTTGGCCCCCGTAATGGTTCTCAGGATAGAAACAAGGAGCCAGAGCTGTCCAGTTTTAAGAACAAAAAATTTCTGGACCCACAGTTAATAGGAGAGAAACTGTGAAGATGCATCTTGCATTTCTCACAATTATTTTAAAATGAATTTTTAGGAAGTAGAGTTGTTTGTATTTAAGGAACAGCCTTGAAGTCGTGGAAGGTGAATGATTTGTTGCTGAGAATGGACCGTAGTGATGACTCATAGGTCCATGGATGAAAATTCTGCCCCATCTTTGGTTCTGGTGACCAAGACTTTCAGGGGAGCAGTGGAGACTTGCCTGGTCTCCACCAGGTGCGAGGGGAAATCCCATGAGGCTGAGAGAAAATGCAAATTAGGTTCTCTCACAGTGAATGGACTTAGCCCCAGGTAATAGACAGCCCGCACTCTGATTTGAATAAGCTCTAAGGTTAGTATTTCTTAGTAATGAGCAAACTTTAAAAGAAATGAAGCCAATTCATGAGTTAACTTCATTTGTTGTATAGCCAAAAGCACCCTGATTAGTGATTAGAATAGTAGTAGGTAATGACTTGGAACCAAGTGATGAGGTGAAAAAAAAAAATGAAGAAGAATAAAATAAGGAAGAAAAAAAGGAAAGATTTGAGAATAGATTAATTCTCTAGCCTAATTTTTAGCTGTTAGATTTTTGGTCTGTCTTTACAAGACAATGTATAAGCTCTTATCTAATCAACAAATATGGTGATTGACTAAAGCAATGCCATTTTTGAAGAGGGTTGAACAATCAGTTCTTCCTTAATTAACAGGCCCGTTTCATGTTTAAAGCAATTAATAACGTTGTCACTGACAAACTTGAAAGTATATTCTTTTAATAATTTTTTAATATATGTTCACAATATCAAATATTTACATTTATCTTTTGGAAACTGGCACATAAATATAAATTGCATCTGTATCATCTTTATTACTTCTTTTCCTCTCCAGCTTCCCATCTCCACCAGGTCCCAGGACCCCTTCCCATTTCCACAATCGATCTCCTTCTTTCTTTTAATTTCTCTTTATAGAAGTATATTTTTTGAACATTCACCATAGTATAGTATTTCAATGAAAAACACTCTCCCTGATGCCCTCTAATTTAAATAATTGCTCACGGTCTTCAACCACAGCTATCATATTTTACTATACATGAAAGGTGTGGAAAGCTTGTGAATCCTCACATTTTCTTAGTTTAACTTGCAGCCCTGGGAAGAGCCTAAAGCACAGATTAGTTAAATGCTTTGTTGAGGGCGATGTCACGGTATTCATGGGATGCTATTCGTGGAGCTGGTCAAACCAAGCTACCTCACGACCTTCTTCCCTCAAGGACACATGTTGAGGCAAAGCGAGTGACTTCCTTAACAATGTCTCTGGAGACAAGGAAGCAATGCCTATTAAACCAAAGAGTTTGGTAAAACTTGGGAAATGATAATGTAAGAGTGGCTACCCTCTTGTGACTGGCTGTTTGATTCTCCTGCCCTTTCCCATTGACTCTAATTTATCAAGAAAAGCTGCACCTAAGTCATTAAGATGTTAACTGCTAAATAATCTCTCTTTGAATTTACAGAACCTAGGATACCTGGTGACTTTATATCAGAATGTGTAACACCTTTCCTTGCTCTGTAATCTCGTGCATCAAGTCATACAAAGCATGTAAAATGCTGTGCTGTTTAATTTGTAGGAAATTGTTTGTCTAAAGAATTATAGGAAATAGCCCCAGGAGGTGAAGGAAAATTACAGGGTTCCATCTAGAAGATGGGAGCGGGGGGGACACATGCCGTGGGGGAGGAGACCCTACCCCGCATATAGTTCTTCTGCCGATTTCTCCTGGTGCTTTCCCTTCCTAGGGGAGCCTTTTTGTATACTTGAGTTCTCTGAAGTGGCCTGTGTTTGGAAGGGTCATCGGTAGCCCCCTTCTTCTCAGGGTGCTAGCCCTTGAACACACCTGAATTCATTTCCCCACCAACTCGTATCTCTAGAGTATTGTCTTTCAAATGGTGAGCAGGCACACCTGGGTCTGGAAATAATGTCATGAATTAGAAAATTAATCCCTGGGTTCTTAAATACTTCTCATATATAAACATAGCTTAATTTTTTTACCCATTAAATGGAAATATAATTCTCCTATGGTTTTCAAAGTTGTGATAACAGATAAAGAATTAAAATAGTATAAGTCATTTTTGTAAATATAAAACTGAGGCAAATAAAAATACTGTGGTTGGATTTGCACAACCAATGAATAGAAGTTAATATGAAAAGGAAAGCTGTGATATACTTAAATGGTTAAAAATGAGCAGTATTTCCTTTCTGTCTGGATTTTTAATTTAAGCCAGAGGATTTATGAGAGAAAACATCTGACTGAGCATGGACAAGGACAATTATTTGGAAAGAAAAATATGATTTTGAAATGCACACCCCAGCACGAGTGCTCCAAAGGCATAACTCAGTTGAGAGAACGCTATCTGTCTCTGGGGAGGGCAGACACAGAGCTTTCCTTGCTACTGATGTATAGCATTAAGCAAACATTGAACACAGGTAACTGTTTCCCTCAGATATCAGAAATATTGAAAGAGGTCTTGCCAATAGGAGGAAACTGATTGAAAAATAACCTTCTGTTCTCGTTTAAAAATGCCCACTGACGCAAATATCTACCATAGTGCAACAATACATCCCTGTGTTTCAGCTTGGCAAAGGACAGCTTCAAATTTCCCTCCTTTCTGTTTTAAGCATCCGGATTCCAGTGCCTAATGCCCAGACAGCATCTCGCACTGTTGTATGCACAGACTGAAATTCAATAACTGAAAACCCAAATTGAGTAGGAAAGCGTGAGTCACCATCCCTGCAGGGTGGAGTCACCGGGAGCAAGAAGCACCGGAGATGCACTGGCAGCCGGGGGTGACTCTGGGACCAGTCTGACCCCCATTGTGATTTCTTTGGCCGAAGGGTTTTGCATTTCTGTTTCAATTAGTGCATGGATATTAACCCAGGAAAGGGAACTGGATAACTAGGATGATGACAAAATGGGTGGGGCCTCTCCCAGGGGCTGCACAGCCAGTGCTGCAGGGCTGGGATTCTCTGGCTCTGGGCTGGAAGGTGCTTCTGACCAGACAGGGAGATGCCAGACCATGTCTGTTGTCTTGATTGCAGCATGCTGCAGTGTGGGGGTCACAAGGAGGAAAAAAATCACAAATCTCCTAGGTGAGCACAGGGGGAATTACATACCCTGGTTGTAGCCCAGAGTTTCCACAGAGAGATGTGGGTGGTCGAACAGGGGCAGCTGCCACTTGGGAGGGGGCAGCAGCAGAGGCCTCGGGCAGTCTTGGGCCTATTTGGTAAAGGGTATGGCAGGAGACGGGAGCTCTGTGTGCCCAAGCTGTAAAGCTAATGTGCGCAGGCAATGGACTTTTAAAAAATCCATTTAAAACCAAGATGTAACTTAAATACATAAAGGCCTGTACAGTAACAGTTGGTGAATTTCTGTATGTAGACATACGGTCGTGTAAACAACCCTTTCTCCGACCTCACTGCCATCTTTCTTGGTCCATAGCACCATGCAGAGACAATCACTTCCTGATGTCTGTGGTCACAGGCTAATGTGTCTGTTCTTGATATTTGAACAAACAGAAATGCAGCTCTATGTACACATTGTACTTACTCTATACATTTAGCATTGTTTTTTTGAGGCGTGCCCTTGTGGTTGGACCTATTACTAGGTAGAAATCTGAAGAATATGTGTTTTACTTCTTTTGGTACTCAATTCACTTTGAAATAAGCTAAGCCTTGAGAGGGCAGGGGTTCATAATATGTAAATATTAAAGTAAGGAAAATCTGTATAATAAATATCTGACAGCATACTGCTAGGCCCAGAACAATCCCATGTCATGTCGCCACAGCGGCTGTGACCTCTTTTCCTCGCATTGTTTTTAACTGTGTATGCCTCTCGCCAGCCCACTGTGATGTGTGTCTTTCCCCCAGCCTTGTGAAGGTGGCCTTTTGTTCCCAAAGTCACAGAGCTGTTACTGCCTAAATCGCAGGGTGGTTAAGGCTGTGATTGAAATTTAGGAGACAGCATTCAATGTCACCTTTGATGATCTAAAATTGCACACAAGGTAAACCGGAGCTCCTCCATAATAGCTGGTGCGCGGAGACTCATTTTTGGATTGTGTTCTCCCAGGGTCTCGCTGCAGTTGACTGATGTTATTAAACTTTAAGGACCCCTCTCAGAAGGATGTTTTGCTCTGAATAGCAGTGTTCTCAGGGAAACTGTGACCTGGTGACCTCACACAATTGAATTTCTTTCATTTTATAGAGACTCTGAAGGTCTCATCATTACGCTGGCTAAGAATAGCAGCACAGATTTTTCCTGTTCTGTTTTAGTGCATTCCAGGGGACCAGGGGCGATGCTTCCTGAGCAGAACCGGGACACGAGCGTATGGCTATGTAATGAGATGGAGGATGCACAGGCAGATGCCGCCCAAGGAGAAATGAAGTGTCCTTAAGCCCATGGCACCGAGGGTCCTCTCCTGTTTGTAATTGTAAATACACAGATCTATTTTTCCATTGTCCTGCTTCTGCACACCAGCGACTCCCCATACCTAAGTAACTCATCTGTTGGGACAGCACCCATGTACCTCCTTTGCAGAGAGCCCTCACTCAAGACTGTGGCTTTGATTCTGCAGGGAAGGGAAGGTGGCAGCCAGGCCCTGCTGCTGGGGGAACTCTGCCATCCAGACTTAGGACAATGACTCCAGTGAGTAACTCTTACCTATAGGAGTGTCAGGTTCTGATGTTGGTTATTAAAGTGTGATTTTTTTTGTTTGTTTGTTTGCAAATGTTGACAAACTACCGGGGACAAGCTTTTAAAAACAGGAAGTGAGAAAAAAAATCAATCTGCAGAGAAGTGAAGGAAATTGACTCCAGAAAGATCCAACCTCCATGTGAGAAACCAAAGAAATAAGAGAACAAGATTGCAAGTTGGTCACATTACACTACTTTATTCAAGAAATAGTGACCCTTTCAAGGACCATCACAGCCACTCACATAGCATTATTAAGGTCAGGAATAAAGTCATCTTTTCCTTAGCAAGTCATAAGGTCACAGGGTTTATTTAAGTTTTTGTTGTATTGGGGACCAGATATTGAGTCTTATTTTTTAAAAAATTATTTTTAGGGCACAAACTTTTTTTTTCCAGTGCTGTGCTGTTATCTTTAGCCACGAAGGAAATGCAGCACAGTATCGGATTTGCTTCTAGAGCCCTTTCTGTGTGCAGGCTCCTGCCTCTACTAAGGTATGGATTCACCATGTGAAATGCTTGGAGATTTTTTGGTTCAGGATCGTTAATTTGAAGTTAGGTTTCATTTAATGAGTTTTATTTTCATAGCAGTAACAAGTATATAACACAAAATAACTCCTCTTGGTGCATTTAACAGCACGAAATTAAAGCTTAAGAGTTAGTCCTGTCCGGAAGGCCCCTTTAGACTGAGCGGTGTAACTGCCTTCCATGTCTCCAGGGCATTTTATTTTCTGGTGAACTTGTTCGCTGAGATTGGGAACGAAGAATGGTCGAATGTGGTTCCAACTGGCTTTTCCCAAAGGGCATCCAACTCATGGGTGGGTCAGGCAGGGTCTGACCTTTCCCTGGTATCAGCTTGTCTGTCAGTGTTAGTGCGCTGCCTGAAGTGAAAAAGTTCCTGAGCCACAGGCAAGGGCAGGTTGCAGGCCAGATCCAAGGGTGACCGCAAAAGGGCTTGTTTTCACTCGTGAAGGAACAACTTTAGGATCTTCGTACCTAAAGACATGAGATATCTGGTGTGATCATGGTCATGGGTTTGATCTACCCAATTATACCCCTGCCCGAACAAAGGTTATATTCTTCTTGAACATCTGCCAATAATATTGTGGTTGTAGATAGCAAAGGAATTCAGTAAAGCCACATTGCATAATACTTAATCAATGTTATTATCAGTGTCCTACCGTATTTTTTTTTATAAAATCATTATCCACAAGTTTTCCCTTATGCTATACTGATGTCTAGTCTATATTAAGATACATTGTTGGGCCTGATGGTGCAGGCCTGTGATCCCAGCCCTCTGGCAAGCTGAGGCAGGAGGACTGGAAACTCAAGCTCAGCCTGGGCAACTTACCAACTTGTGAGATTCTGTCTCAAAATCAAAAATGAAAATGGGCTAGGATGTAGTTCAGTTTGAAGACTCAGGGCTCAGTCCCCAGTTCCCCTCTGCCCCCCCCAAAATTTCCCCTGGGATATTTCCTCCTGGATTCTGAGGATTCAGTTGGAATAACATTATTTAATGAAGGTTTCATACCAGGTTGAGGACATGTTAGTTGTTAAATTGAGGATCAATATTAACTAAGAAAAAGATTTTTCTCACCTATATCCATTTAAAATAGAATACCAAGCATAGCTAAATCAGTTCCTTTTGCTCACTTAGTCCTGGGAATTAATTTGTTGAACTTAGAATAAGTAACTGCTTCCATGAAATCATTTTTTCTGGGGGGAGGGGGGCTAGGAACGTTTCTGGGGTGTTGATTTGGCCTTTTGGTCTCCCAGTGGGGAAGATGTCAGCATGTATGTTCAACTGTTCAAAGTAGTTAGCTCCGTCCTTGACTGAGGCTCTTTTGATATTTCGGTTCTACTGATTTCTGATCTGTTCTTTTGACAGAGACATTTAAATGAGTGTATGGGAAAAGCAGAAGATTCTTGTGGTTAATGTGACTCATAGCCGTCGGTTAATTTACTGTAATAGCCATGATATAATATCGGGATGCAGAAAGGTAAACCCCCTAGGAGGTGCAATGTAGAGTGATGCTGTTAACACCTACCCTAAGGGTAAGAACTCACAGACAATGAAGACATTGTCAGATCGCTAAGGTCTTGATTTTATTCCTGTTCTGTTGATTAGAGGTTGACAAGGGTGTGTATAGAAAATCAAGACACCCTTTATACTACTTATCAGTTGTTTCTGTCTTTGAACTTAGTGTGGACGTAAGGCATTTCTGACGTAAATTTTCATTGTTATGAAAATACTTACAGTAAATTATCATTTTACTTGCATATATTTAATAGAGGATTAGCTTCTCTTTCTAACTTGCTGATTTTCCATATTGTGAACGTAAAAGTGTTGAGTATATTAAAACTGGACAGGCTAGATGATTTCTGTTGTCTTGTCTGTTGATAATCTTTGTAAACACTGGGGAAACTCCAAGGATAACTCAGGTATGACAGCCATCTTCCCGACTTTGTCATCCTGCTGTTGAGCCCTGAGTTTGGGAAACATGAGAATAGGAGTTGTCAGAGGAGACGCAGTACAAACATTCATCAGAGATACCTGAAGACAAGGAATGGCTTCAAGTAATATTTTTAAAATGCACAGCCCGAAGGAAATTTTATTATTAGAAACGTAACTCTTTCACAACTAAAGACCTGTTAGAATGAAGTAAAAAGCATGACAAGAATGAGTTGCAAAAATTTTAGCAAGAAAGAAAAATAGTAATACCTAAGCACAAGATGCCTTTTAAACACCTTTCTTTTTCATTCTATTGAAGCATTTCTGTATTCTCAAAGATTAACTTATTTTAACAGACACAAGCTCAAGTTCTTACTTTTCTCTTTTTAATTGCCATCCTTGTAACAACTTACAGTAAATGGTGGAAAAATCTTTTTTATCTTCTGAATAACTGACCTTTGAGCCATTTTTGAAAAAAAAATTAATGTATTTCTTGCCTCTTTTCAAATTCACTAAAGCAGGCAGTATGAGCTCAGCCTAGTGAGTGTATTTTCTCTCTTTTGAACTTGCAGTATACTCTCAGATTGTCTTTTATGTCCTTTAAGTTCAGATACAACTACACAATTTTATGTAAAATAAAATAAAATATATCTATCATCTTACATGTATCTCCTTATAATCAACTAAATCTTTGAAAAAAATTAGACTAATAAATTTATACATCAGTACTTTTCTTCCCCCCTCTACTTGGGATTGAACCCAAGTCATTTGCTCCAAACTACGTATCCAAATTTTTGATTTGGTTTGGTTTGGTTTGGTTTTTGGGACAGGGTCTCACTAGTCATTAAATTACTCAAGCTGGGCAAGCTCATAATCCTCCTGCCTCAGCCTCCTCAATACATATCAGTTTTTACCTGATAATTGATGTTAGTTTCAGGTGTACAAGATAGATACTAATAATTTACTCTTAGTTCAAAGTCTTAAAGTCAACTTCAGGTTCTGAAAACATATTTGAACTAGTATATTATGAATAAATAGAAGTTTATCAAGCAGTCATCTAATAAGGAAAATAGAGCTGAAGCAATTGATGTCTTTATGAAAAAGAATGAAGCTGGACCTATATTTCATAGCTTATACAAAAAACTAATTCAAAAACTAATCCACAACTTACAAATTATAAAACTCTTAGAAGACAAAGTAGGGCTACATCTCTGTGACCTTGAATTTGGGAATGGATTCTTAGATAAGACACTGAAAATACAAGCACTGTAGTAGAAAATAGATACTTCTGGGATGTCAAAAATATGAAATGGAAGAAAATATTTATTATCATATATTTATCTAGCCTAATTTCTAGGAAATAGAACTTTTTGAGTGACCCACCCCTCCCAACCAAAACTCAGAAACAGTGAGATGACCCAATTTTAAAAAGATAAGACCTAAAACAGACATTTTAAGATACACAAATGGCAAAAAGAAAAAAAAAAGAATGAAAAGCAGCTCAACTATTAGTCACTAGGGAAATATAAACCAAAGCCACAGTGAGATAATGCCTCATGCCCACAAGGATAGCAAAAAAAATCAACATTATTAGCAAAGACAAGGAGAAATTAGAATGCTTGTACATTGCAGATAAGGATGTAAAAGGGTGCTTGTATATATAAATTTGGTGGTTTCTGTAAAAGATAAATATAAAATTACCATAATCATGGTTTGGATCTGGAGTGTCCCCCATGTGTTTGGAAAGTGATTAGATTATGGGGTGGATTGGATCAAGTGGGTTAATCTATTAATTTCCCATGCTGTTAAGGGCTGGGGGCTGGTTGGGAGGGGTGGGTCACTGGGGGCATGGCCCGGAAGGCATATTTTTTCCTCAGACTCTCGTCTTCTCTCTCTCCCTCTTTTTCCTGGCTGCCATGGGATGAACACCTTTGAATAAACTCTCCATCATGCCCTTCTACCATTACCAGCTGCCCGTGAGTGCACTGAGACCTCCTGGAACTGTGAGCTAACATGTACCTTCCCTCCCTTAAGTCGTGGGTGTCAGGCGTTGTATGTCAGGGTGAGAAAATGGCTAAGCCACCATATAACCCAACAGCTGAGCTTTCTGCCTATGTACCCCAGTGAATTGGAGACAGGCCCTCATGTGTTTGCATTTGAAGCTTCATAACAGAACTATTCACAATAGCCCAAAGATGGAAATAACAAATGTTACTTGGGAAGAGCAGGAGTACTTATTTATGAGGTTTTCTTTTGGGGAGTTAAAAGTCCCACCAAATTTTGAAACTATGTAAAGATAGTGGTTGTATAGTAATATGAATGAAATAAATGCCACTGGATTATACACTTTAAAATATTATGTGAATTTCCCCTCAATTGAAAATACAGGGATTTCAAAAACGTGTGTGTGTGTGTGTGTGTGTGTGTGTGTGTGTGTGTGTGTGTGTGTGTGTGTAAGTTTATACCATACAGTATATATTAGGTATAAATATTTTTCCATGTGGTACTGGGGCTCCAGCCAGAGCTCTCACTTTGAATTATACTCCAGCCCATTTTTATTTTTGATTTTGAGATAGTCTCATTAAATTGCTAAGTTGCTCAAGTTGGGCTTGAATTTGTGATCCTACTGCCTCAACCTCCCCAGGTGCTAGAAATACAGGCCTAATCATGTGACTTACAACTGGGATCTTTTAAAATGTAGACATTTTAGGGGAGGAGTGTGAAGATAAGTCACAGATTAATTCGGTAAATAAATGCCTCATGCTGAAGCACTTTTGAAGCTCTCAGGCCTGACTTAGGAGGAACGGCCTGGCTGAAGCAGGAAGTGGCTCCCTTTGCACTCTGCCCACCCTTGGTTTACGGTAAATTGCAGATATACGCTGGATATTTGCTGACTGCATGAAAATAATAAGTCATTTTTATGGGTTGGATCTGAAATGTCTCCCAAAAGCCTCATGTGTTTAGAAGATGATTGCATTGTGGAGGTTAATTTTATCAGTAGATTCATCTTTGATAGTTTCATGTGCTGTTAAAAGGTGAGGCCTAGAGGGAAGGGGCAGGTCACTGGCGCATGACCTGGAAGGGCCATCTCCCATGCTAGCTCTGTCCTTCATGCTCTCTCTGGTTCTTGGCCACTAGAGGATGAGCAGATTTTCTCTATCTAGGCCCTCTGCCATTGCCAGCTGTCCTGCAAAAAAGACTGAGTCCTTTTGAAACTGTGAACTAAAATAAACCTTTTCTCCTTTAAGTTGCAGGTAATATGTATTGTGTTGCAGTGTTGAAGAAGTGACTAAGGGAATCACATCGTGTCATGTTGAGATCTCGTAGCAGTACTGTGCTCCCCTCCACCATCCCAAATTTTCTATGCCCTAGAAATGAGTGTATCTCATTCATTCTAAGAAATGATTACATACCAACATGACTGGTTGAAAGGAGTTATTCCTTGTTGGCAACTAGCTGTAAACCAATCTGCCAGAAACAAGGGGAGAGAGAGAGATGAGCCAGGACTCTGTCTTCTTTATGCCCTAGTTTACCTTCAACTGGAGCTCAAGAAAGGTGGCTCATTGCAAATCAGTTCCATCCTTGCAGAGGGCCTGATGACGTGGATGTCTTTCTACATAGAATCTTAATGCCAGCTTAGAATATTCCCAAAACGTCACTCTCTTCATTTTATAGGATGTTTGTACTGACATTTTCAGGGTGATACTAAAATTACTTTTATCTTTCACATTGTTTTGGTGACAAATGGCTTGCAAGATTATAAATATCTCAAGAAGCTGTAATGTTAGGACAACAACAGTCTTGTGCAAAATGCATAAGTATTGTCTGGAAAAATGTTACCCAGTAGGGGCAAAGAGTTTAAGAAACGCTACTATGAGTGGGCCATTATTGCAAGTGATTATTAATAAGCCACCATCTTGATACTTTGACATTTACCCAGACAATTCATTGTGAATTAATCCTTATACATTCATTGAGGGCTTCCTGGGTGCCAAACCCAGTGCTAGTGAATAAAATAATAAGCAAATTCGTTCTTGTCCTTGGAGAGTTTTTAGTCTAGGTTGGAAGACTATATATAAATAGAAGTAAAAGTGTGCAAAAGCAAACTGACTAGGTGGTTGAGGCTAACTTATTGATGTATTTGTGTTTTAGGCCTTAGACCAAAGGAATGGTCAGGAAGAAGACAGTCGAGAGATATGGAAAAGAATATGGCAAAAATAAGACCAGCCTTTTCTTCCTTCCTTCCTTCCTACCTTCCTTCCTCCCTTCCTTCCTTCTTTCCTTCCTTTCTTCCCTCCTGCCTTCCTTTCTTCCTTCTCTTCCTCTCTCCCTTCTTTTTTCCTTTTTCTTTCTCTCTCTCTCTCTTTCTTTTTCTATGCTAAGATGGAACCCAGAGCTCCTTATACTTACCAGACAAGTACTCTATGACTGAGCTACATTTTCATCCTCAAAACAATGAGTTGTAAAAGATGAATTGTGATATTTGCAGGTATGATTAATAAACCTCTAGGGAATCAAGACCAAACTCATAAAGGAATAATGGATCTATTATTATTTGAAACAGCACTTACACATCAGTAAAAGTGTTATTTTAAAAAGATTTCTTGTGCCTTTAGTTTTGAAGTGGGATGTGATACCTAATGCTATCACTATTGGTGTCCAATGAGGAAGGAAAATGTCTAGCTAGAAGGATTGTAATAATTTAAGATCATAGTTTCTTTCTTATTAGCTAAGAGGGAGGAATAAAAGCCCTGGGCTCCGAAGCAGTAATATGCAGTCCAAACCTGCATTTCTTTCTGAAACTCACATGGGAGACCAATATTTTTCTCTAGGCTCAGGATTTAATGCACCAGAACTAGGAAGCAGTTTAAAGACTGTAACAAGGAAATGGAATTGGAGCACGCTCTAACCCTTTCAAAGCGTTGATCACTTCTTAAATTTAGTCTGAAGAAGGTGAAATTCTCCTAGGAAGGAGCGGCACTCACTCTGCCCTGTGGCTCCCAGATGTTTATAGCTGATGTGTTTGGGAGCAAGTTTGATGTTCGAGTGAAGACTGATGCTTGAGTGAAGAAAAATAGTGGCAGACATCATGCAGGGAACTTGGCAGGGAGAGAGAAGGGAGGAGGATGAATTAGGAGAGCGGGGAGAAGAATTTTCCTAGTTTTATTTATCTTTATGTCTTCACAATTCTGTCACATGTAGAAACCTGAAGGGAAAATTCAAGAAAAGCTAGAGAGCTATGGGAATATTTTTCCAAGTAGTTTTACATATCGTGAGATGCTAAAACAAATTCTGTGCCGTTCTCAGAAAAATGTTGGAATCAGATGAAGAAAAGAATTACTGGCTGCAGTTGGATCATTGTTGAGAGGAGAATGAAAACAGAGTTCAGTCTTTCTTTTGCTTTGAAGATGATCCCTGAAGTCACAGGTAACACGACAAAATTATACTTCAATCATTCCCAAAGTCGTCTTAGTGTCCGGGCTACCAAATCCTTCGTCAAGCCTAAAGCTAATTCGGGTTTTGGGACCACCTTAATTCCTTCCCCAGAGCTTTCTCTTTGAGCAGACTCCGTGTTGGCAAATCTTCCTACTTTGATGGGTTATTCTGTGGATTAAAAGGGATAATATTGCTAAAACGCTTCATGCCATTTCTAGCCCTAAGTAAGTGGAAAGCACGGTGGTTTTCTTGACAATTATTAACATTAAATTTGAGTTTCTGCAAGCATCAGAAATAATTTGGAGGGATGTCTGGTGAATAAGAAGGGAACCAAGCCAAGATATGACATTTGGAGTTCAATATGAAGGCAGAACTGGTGAGGTTGTTCCATGTAATTTGTAAACTGAAAGAGAAGGGTTATATTTCATTAAATGATACAAATGAGAAGAAAAGAAAGCTTGAAACTATTTCCAGACTCCAGACGATGCTTCAGCATGCTCAAAGTGACAGGCTTCATGTGTATGCATTCAGTCTGGTGTCCTAAATGCAAGGCATCACTGGATAGTTCAATGGGTAACCAAGGACCAAAGTGGTACAACTCTTGCATAGCACATAGGAAGGAAGCTCTGGGCTTTGCCTTTATTTCTGCAAAATAAAAAAAGAGAGAGAGAGAATTTTTCCCATTTTATTGATATGTACAAGTGCAGAATTTAAGGTTTACAATGGAGTTGAGCCTTTTGTGCACATATGTTTCCTGCCAAAGTGACAAGGGCTTTCCTGCTCTCCTTTTGTCCCTCCCCCTACCCTCCCTTCCCTCCCTTCACCCCCACCCTGTTCTCCTCTTTCGCTTTTTCTTTCGTCTAAAGTTCCATGAGATAGTTGTGGTCTGGATCTTGAAAAGCCAAGGAGATCACGGTTGCTGAGAAGAATTGGGATGGAAATGAGAGTTAGAACTGGAGAAACGAGGGAACAGCATCCCAAGATGGCACTGGTGCTGAGGCTGTGATTGCAACAAATCTGATAGCTGTTGCTCCTGGACAATACCTTCTGGGAGCACAAGGCATGTGGTCCTCTCCAGTAGACAGGCTCAGACAGAAAGCCTCCAGAGGCAGCCTCTCTTTTGACTTTGAAGGCAAGGAGATGGCAGACACATCTGGATTTGGATTCTGGCTCTACCACTCTAGCAATAAGACAAATTGCTTAGTCATTCTGAGTTCATGCATATTTTGTTCAAAAGCGAGGCGATTATCGTGTCCTTCAAAGGAGTAGCTGATTTTGTTTTCATGTTTTATTATGAGAAATTTTAAACATTTCAAACTGAAATCTAGTAGAACATTTGATGAACTCCTATGCCTTCATAAACCTGCTTAACCATAAGCTGATTTTTTCTTCTGTTTCGCCTATCCTATCCCCTCTCATCCACAGATTATTATAAAGTCCATCTCAGGCATCATGTCATTTAATCCATAAATATTTCAGTATGAATTTTAAAAGACCAATCTCTTAAAAACTATTATATCAATTTTATTATCACACTACAAAAATGTAATCAGACACCAACAGTGTCATGTGTTACCTGTTCATCTAGTGTTTGCATTTCCCCAGTAGCCTCATAACACTTTTAACAATTGGGTCAACCTTAAGGTAATACTTTTAACAGTTGAAATTATGACTAAAATAAAGTGCGTGCACTGCAGTTGGTTTACATCTTTCTTGTGGCTCTTTTGTGATTGATTCTTTCTCCCTCTCCTTCCATCTTCTTGCAATTTCTTCTTTTTTTGTTGGGATAATTCCTTTTGAAGGTTACTGTTCTTCTTGTAGAGTTGACTACATCAAAGTGTTTTCAGTTGTAAGTTTTATTATTATTCAGGATGATGAGGTTGACAGAGCCTTCTTGAAAAGACAGTTTGTTCCTCATAGTTCCCAAGAGGCAGGGGTCACTGTCCTGTGTGAGGGAAACATGCACCAGAGCCTTTCCTATGGTTTCCACGAAGAAGATAAGGCAGAGTAGCCACCTCTAGGATTGGCTTATTTCGATAATTTCACTGGGCTCTGGGTCATAAGGGCTGATTCTTGTGTTTGTTCTGGCCTCAGAGTGTTTAGGGTAGGGAAATATTGGCCTGCTGTAAAAGCCCAGTGAAGGGTGGGTGGGTGGGTGGGTGTGTGTGTGTGTGTGTGTGGTGGAGGGACAGGAATGGCTCTGCATTCTTGGCTTACATGTGAAATGCATGCTCGAAAGCAGTTTGTTTAGCGTCTTTAGGAAGGCATCGCCCTTGGGAAGGCCATCCCCTGTGGACAGGAAGGCCCCAAGTGTCAAAACATCTGAATGAACGTACCTGCTTATACCCAAGATGTTGCCTATCACATCCCAAAGATCTTCTTAATATCATTTTCTATCTGCTGCATTTTCTATGAATTGATAATAAAATTCACAGGCCAGATTGAATCCAAGTTCTATTTTGTGGGACTCGTCACAAACCACATAATGTCTAATTATCTCCCTGCTGAGTATGCCGCAGCCATGGTGGATGATTTGAGCGAAGAGACGGGCTGTACAGGACAGTAAGGTAATGCCTGGATCACTCCTTTTGTTTACTTGTTTTCGTAGATGATGTGTTGAAACGGGCCTTCAATGAAAGTGACCAGTGAGCTTGTCGCCTATATTTAAGGAAATTTAGTCTGTGTAGTTGGTGCAGAAATGTCCCCATTTGGGGCCTCTGGGAGCTTCTTTGAGTCGAGTTTTGATTCACTTTGATATAACAATGGTGGTTTTTGGTAACTGCCTGTCTTTTGAGATGAAGTGTCCTGAGCTTGTGTCATACAGTGCTCACCCTCACCCTAGAATCAGCGATATCTTCAAGGGATCCTGTTCCTTTTAATTGAAGATGTATTCAGATCAGAATCCCATTGTTTCTAGTGCTCATTGCTTCTTAGTTGGTCATTGTTTCTAGGTCTTCTAAATGGCTTCTAAATGGGCTGCACAAAGAAATATGTTTATAAGTGATTGTTAATGTATTTATTAAGTCTCTCTTAAGTATAATTTCCGCTCTCATTTTTCCCTCATTTCCTCAGGCCTGTTTGCCCTGGTTTGTGCTGATACTTCCAACTTAAATTCTCAGGTACTTTTCTTAGCTTTTTCGAATTTCCCTCTGCACCCCCTTTTTAAGGCCGAATATCCTGGTTCCAATTTAGCCTCTATATTTACTCATTAGCTTTATCTCGGAACATGCAGACAACAGTCTCGGAATAATAATTGTGACACACTGTCAATAAGGTGATAAGTGAAAGCAGTTTAATTTTTAATAGTTCTTTTTATCCTCAGGCTGTATTTCACTGAAAGCTGTTCATTTCAATTTTGTGTTTTGGACTCAGTGAGATAATCCCTCCTTCTGCAGTCGTGCTGCCAGCTTCATTCCTGTCAAGCCAGCCCATTCCTTTGCTTCATTTTGCTTTAGCTTTCAAGAATTACATGCTTTTAAAATTTAGGTTTGGTGTATAGTCAAGGTTTATGCAGAGAAGACTCGCTGTTGTTTTAACCTTGGCTTCTCCACTCTCTTGCCTCATCTTTTGGTGTTTTAACTTTTTGTTTATCTTTCTTCCTTTGCTTTAGTATAAGAAAAATTTAAAAATATAAGTAAATATTCGTTCCCCTTCCCTTCTAATGTAAAGCCAGCACACTATACACAAGCTTGTCTCTACATTTTTTACTTAATATATGCTAAAGAACACTTCACAGGAATATGTAAAATATGAAAAAAAAATCCCACAAGCTAAACTCACTTATTCATAATTCCCCAATCCTTAAAGCTTTAGAAACCCAACTGTTTATTATAACTTACGGAAAACTCGTTTAGGAAAATAAATCAAATCTAAATGCATAAAATTATTTGTTGATTTTCTTTTTTTATACTTCAGTGTATAATGTGTTTCTGATGCTGATATTATATTACACATACTTTGAATCAAATGTTAAATAATACATGTATGTATATTGTGTCTCTTTTCAAAGGCCTGGAAATGATAGATCTGGAAACAACTTCCAAGAATTTCAGATAAGGCATCCTGAATCATATATATATATATATATATAACCAAATATTAGTAAATCTTCATCACCTTCTTTATGTCAGCTGGTGTTTTTAGAGTTTTCTAAGGGATTGTGACTGTACTGCTCAGACTCTTCTGTTAGCATATCCAGGAAAATATGATTTTCATGATAAAAATTGGATGATAACCAGAAATACAGATTTTTCTTGTTCAAACAATGTAATGTCAAGTCCTAAGACTTCCTCCTTGGTAGAGAAAATTCAGGGGCAAAGATTTGTGGTTCAAGGTTTGGAAGACTTCTGTTAGAGTTTTGAAACTTTAAGATAATTATAAAGAGTATAAAGTTTAAAAAAACTATGTTCTCACAAAAACCTCAATCTTTATGGGCCTCGTCTGTGTTTTAGTATCATAGAATTTCAAGGTGGAAAGAACACCTATCATCACAGGTGAGGGAGGGTCTTCCAGCAAATCTGGACTAACCACGACTTGAACAAGAATGCTTTACTAACTTTACCTGTTTGTTTTATGAGAAACCACGGCATTTATAGTGCTTATAGCAGGCAGGTATGAACTGTAATTATAACAGTGCCTTTCTTTATTGCAGGGTGGTTTTCAGAGTCATTACATCATCAGCTTTATTGGAGAGGTAATTTAAGCCAAGGTGAGTTGTCTTTCTTACTTACTCTTTCTTTCTTTTCTTTTGTTTTCTTTTCTTTTCTTTCTATTCCTTTCCTTTCCTTTCCTTTCCTTTTTTTTTTTTTTTTTTTTTTTTTTTTTTTTTTTTTTTTTTTTTTTTTTTTTTTTTTTTTTTTTTTTTTTTTTTTTTTTTTTTTTTTTTTTTTTTTTTTTTTTTTTTTAAAGACAGGTTTCCACGCTAGTCTAAGCTTGCCCCAAACTCATTACATAGTCCAGGCTGGTCTGAAACTCACAGCAATCTTCCTCCCTCAGCTTCCTGAGTGTTGGGATTACAGGTGTGCTTTTCCACATCTGGCTACATTTTATGTCGTGCTGTGGAATTGAACCCCCTAAGGCATTGCACTCTAATCACTGAGGTACACCCTCAGATCCCCCTTCCTCTGATAGATTGTACACTGTTTCAGTACGTGCTGCCTCTCCCCGGGTAACAATTATGTGTCTGTGTCCCTTTCGCCGAGCTCTTGGATGTGCATTGAACGACAGACTGAGAGTAGAGATGGCGTGGGTCTCTTAGGAGAAGAAGCTTGAAAAGACAGAATATTATTTTTCATGTGTTCTTTTCTTTCTGACAAAAGACTGGCCAGGTCCAAGTCAACAACTTCTCCCCCAGCCTGGGTAGGAAAGGGTGATGTGTCAGGAAGCCATGATTGCTCTGTAGTGAACATGGGATGTGAATGAGAAGACACTGAGGTTTGGGGCTGCTTGCTACTACACATAACCTAATTTACGGACTGATGCCTCTGGGCTGGAGTCATGCCACCTGTGGTTAGATACTATAGGTGATCATTTTTTACTAGGAGAGAGTAGCTATCCTTTGGTTTTCTAAAGCCTCACTTTTCTTACCTATTCTGATATCTGAAGTAGCTTAAGATCCTTAATTAGTATTCATGAAGTTGTTCCAGATCTTCCTTACGTCTATATCAAATGTAAAGTACTGAAGCCCTGGTGTCTTCAGATAGAGCAAGTTGGAAGGATTAAAAATACCCTCCCCATCACACAGGGAGGAAAAACAAGGTGACTGAGCACTTAGTAATCGAGGAAGCAGAAGGAAGATGAGAAGGAGACAAGAGGCACATCATGATGGATGCATTGGTTGGGTATTTTAATTTCCTTTGCTCTAATGTGACAGCGAGGACTTCTGAAAGAAAGGAGCTTCCATCAATCTCCCTCATTTCTTCACCAGAATAAGAAAGTAGGGAAGACACATCTCATAGGAAGAGGCCATTCCCAGGATGGAATTTTAAAAAGTTTGGTTTGAGCAGGGCGTATTTTGTTCTGATACGCGTATACAAGCAAATTGAGTTTGAGGGCTGAAGGGCTCCCTTTCTCTGTTTCTTCCTTTCTCTTTTCTCTCTCTCTTCCTCATTTCCTTTCCATTTATTAAAAGAAAACTTCCAAGGCCAAGTCATGCTAGTGTCCAAGACCATATACGACATGAATTGTAAAGGTCTTCGTAGTTCCGAGAGGAACGAATCTTGGATAGAGGAGTAGAGTGAATAGCCTCAGATGTTTATTCCAATATCTGTGGCTCTTTGAAGAAAGCAATTAACCATCAGAGATGATGTGATAAACAAGAAGTCTGTTTAGTGTCCTCTGTTACTAAGGACATCTTGAGTCACTGTGTCACATGCCAGAAACATTTTGCTTCTGTTTTGTATTGAGAAATTACCTCAGAGAAAAAATGCCTTGTGTATGTATCAGGATTCCATAAACATTTACTGTGTGCCTACTGTGTGCCAGACTTTCTAATACTCATCACCAAAATAAGCAAACTGGAATAACTTCAGATTTGGCACAAGGTTTCAAACCATCTTGGACCCAACTCAGAATTATATAACAATGGAACAGATTGGAATAAACTCTTGAAAAGCATCAGTTTGGCTTGGCTTAAGTATTCTGAGTTAAAAGTGTGAATAGGGAAAACAAATGGAAGTAGTTCAAATTTTGCGCTGGGGTGGTGGCTTCCGGACCTTGGGAGCATTCAGGTCATTTATCAATTCCTGGGCAGCCAAGAGACAGGGATCAGAGGTGCAAATCCACCAACTGAGATTTGAACTCTCTGTCTCACCCTGAAGATTTTTGCTGCTAGGTAAAATATGCATTTTTGGAAAGATGATTACTGTACAGTGACTATAATAATGTCACCCTCTAAGTGATGTGGAAGCTCTAGATTTTCTGCATTCAGAAAATTGGGGGGGGGGGGTGGAACATGGAACATACATATTTATCCTAACCAGCAGGATTCTATGTTGTTCTTTGGTTCTGACCTAACTATAGGAAAAAACGTCCTCAGTTCTTTCTGAGTGTCTGTGTGAATTTAATTCCTGAGTCACCTGTAATTTGAGGACAGTGAAGTATCCTTTGCCTTCGATCAGCTCTTTCTCACCTCACAGATGTTTGAACAAGTATGAGAGATATAAGTTCTGGCAGGCAATAACCTGCAACTGCAGCTGTTCCCGTTGTCTGAGGATGAAAGAAAACAATGTTAAGTTCCGTCAGCCACCGGGAGAAGCCTATGGGCGGCTGTCAGGGAAGCAGGATTGAGGAGCAGAGACTGGCTCTCCACCCAGCCTAATCTACTGTTTTATTACTTCCCCGCAGGAGCCTGTTCCTTTTCTTCTTCTTCTTCTTTTTCACAAGGCACTGGTGACAGAAAGGCATTTTCATGAGCCACAGCGAAATCGGGTAGGTTTCACATGTTGCTATTGCAAGACTATTTGGGGTAGGGCCTAGGAAAAGAAAGATTAAAAGCAGATCATTAATGAAAACTTATTGGAGTAAAGCTTACCCTGATACTCCTGGCCTCTGCCTTCTGTATCAAGTAAGAAATGTATTCTGTAGTTCTTGGGATAAGGCCCAAGATAGCCATTGTTGGTGGGACTTACGTCCTGGTAGAGTGGCTATAAGCAGACAGCATTTGCCTTGCTGAGATTTGGGTAGAATGAAGTAAATCAAAGCATGTACAGTTCAGGTATTGGTAATGGAAGTTTCTTGATAAATGATTTAGAACTTTATTTATAAAAGAATTTGGGGAGAAAAAAATCACAAGAATTCTGCTGGCATCAGGTAAAAAGTTGCCTTTTTTATGATTTCACAAGACCAATTAGTCATTTATGCCATTACAGTGAAATGCATCACAGAACACAGGTTAGAAAAAACCTCAGACATCTGTTATGTGACCATTTCTGAGGGCCAGGACCTTAGGTGTGGCTTCACTGGTGGTTTGGTTCAAGGTGTCTCCTGAGGTTACCAAAAGGAGAACAGCTGGGCCCCTGTCATCTGAGGACTTCACTAGGTGAGAGAAGCTGTTTAAGGTCATGCACTCACATTCTCTGGGTCAGAGGCCTCAGTTCTTGCCACATTGGCTTCTCCACAGGCTGCTGAAGTGGCTTTTAGCCTGGCTGCTGGCTACCCCGAGAGGGACCAATCAGAGGTACAGAGAACGGCCACAGAGCTTTTCATAAACCTGTTCTTTGAAATTTCATGCAGTCATTTCTGTCAGAGGACAACCCACCTCAGTGGAAGAAAACTAAGCTCAAGAAAGGACTCACAAAGAATTTGTGGGCTTATTGAAAAGAACTACAGTATGCATTACTGAAAAATAAGTATGTCACTTTGTGGCAAAAGCTATTTTTGAGTATTTAACATGAGCAATTGTTCATTTATTGTCCATAACCTAACCTTAGGCCAGACTCGCATTGCTTGTAGGACAGATTATCAAAAAAGAAGAGCCTCCTTGTAGGCCACAGGTGGTGATGACAGAGTGACTGCGTCTACCATTTTGAACAAAATTGGGATCCCAGTTGGATATACCTGGGCTGTGTCAGTGCGGCTGCCCAGCCACTTCATTCCCTCAGATAATCCTGACTGCTTTCTGCCTCAGCCTAATTGAGTATGTTTTCTTCAACCCTTGATCAATGATTTGACCTTTTCTGTGTTGTGCATGTATAACTTTTTGGGACTAGACATGTGGAGAAAAGACTTGACAGCGAACGGAGTGTCACATTCAGAGCTAAGAAAAAGAGAAGGCCTGCTCATCTATGAATGAGGGTGGAGGAGACCTGTGGCTGAGCTGTAGGCAGATTCCTTGAAGACCCAGGGCAGCTAGATGTGGAGAAGCACCTGCCTGTGTTCCCATGGGCCTCCCTGCTGCAGTGCAGGCTGCCTGATAACCTGGCTGATCCCCAGCGCTCCACATCTCCTTGAGGGACTTCTCTAGAAGATAAGCCCATCTGATCACACCTATTCATGCTCCTTAATATGGCCTTCAGTGAATAACTGATGGGGACGGGCGTGTAAACTCCCAGTCCCCCCATCTCAGGGGAGGTAACTCAAAAGCACATGCCGCAACGTGGCTTCCCAGAACATCCTAGAATTGTGCTCCAGCTACCCAAGGTAGTAATTGGGTTGACTACATGCACCCTATTGGTTGCTTTTCATCCTTTCCCAATTCCCTATTCTTTTATTGGTATTTCTAGAACAATTGCATTTGAACAATCAAACTGCTGCATTGAGCAGATCCTTCAGACAGAGTCTGATCTGCTTCTTATTGAACCCACATTGAGACAGTGGGCGTACCCTCAGTCATCAGGCCTTGGGTGAATGCCCCATGGAAGAATAAATAGATTCATCACTCAAAGAGAGGACTAAAGACCATCAAATAATAGCTATTAAGTAGCTGTAGTTCACCTAAGAAAAAATCCTATAAAACTTCAACATGCCTAGGAATGGAAGAGGCTGCCTTGGGGATGTTTGTATGGAAGTTGATTAATAACTAGAGATGTGTGGTTGATAAAGGACCTAAACAAAATGACTCACAAAGTTAGAGTAGAAGCAGACATCCTGGCCGGCAATTATGATGCAACTTTCAGGTCTGTTGATGCATAGGTTTCTTCCTTTCAAGTTCCTAGCAATGTGTTTGCATGATCAGATATTCATGTAATGTGCTCATCTTTGATGCACATTTGGTTAAGACCACTGTCTGTTTCCACTCTAACTCAATTTTAGTTTGTAACTCTGTTGTTTGGTTTGGATCTGGAGTTTCCTCCCAAAGTCTCCTGTACTGTGGATACTGTGTATTGTCAGGAGGTGGGGGCCTGGCTGGAATGGATGGAAGCTAAGGGCTTGGCCTGGAGAGCCATGTGTTGGTTCTGCACTGGTTCCCAGACTTAGCTCTCTTCTGCCATGCTGTGACAGGTCCAGCCCCACCAAGAACTTCAAAACGGTGAGGTGAAATAAATTTTTCTTTGCTAAAGTTGTAGATATCTTGTATTGTGTCACGGTGATGAGAAAGTAACTAAGACAAACTCTTTTTTGTTGTTGTTGTTTTTGAGGTCTTTCTCTGTAGCCCAAGATGTTCCTGAACCAACTATATAACCCAGGTTGTTCTTGAATTTATCATTCATCTACCTCAGCCTCCTGAATGCTTATTCTGAGAACCTTTCGAAGCACAATCTGTCAGAGTTTTGGAATTTGTAGGTAACACCTGTATAGTGCAGCTATATGTAAATAGATTTCTGTGAAGTTGCATGTTTTAACACATCTTGACATATCAGCTTGAACTTCAGCATATCTGACACATTTCGTCCTGACAAGATGTGGTGATTCCAGATGAAACAGCATGCAAAAGTGCCAGCAACACAGCACAGTCGCCTAAAATAACAAAGAAATCCTAGCGACAAAACTCACAGACTGACAATGATTTTACAACACAATTACATTATTTTATACAATGTAGCAGCAATTCTGAAAATATTATCCTAAGAAGATTTTGTGTAGTGGGATAATGGTAATGTTGATCCTGCAGCTCAAAAGTGCAGAGAAAATTCCCAGTCATGGTTGTAATGCAATGTCAAGGCTGGAGAGACCCTCTGCTGTTTCTGTCTGTGTCTTCATTCCTCATCCTCCTAGAGGGGCATCTTAGTTACTTTTTTGTTATTAGGACAAAGTAGCTTAGGGGAGGAAAGGTTAATTTTTGCTCACAGTTTCATAAGTTCTCAGTTCATTCATGAGTGGTCTGTAATAATGGAAGGGTCTGGAAAAATGTCTAGCTACAGAGAAGCTGTTCATAGCGTATCAATGGGAAACTGAGAGAAGGGGAAGGGCGGGGCTACCTTGTGTCCTCCCAGATGAAGCCCCAGTAATCCGCACCTTTCTCGTCAAGACTCAGTGATCTGCCCCTTCTGACCACCTCTTGACAGCATGTGAAATCCTTGTATATTCCACAGTGTCCAAATACGTGCGACTTCTGGGGCCATTCCAGATCCAAGCCATAGCAAGGAGTAACCATTTGGGAGGCCCAACTACATTTTTACATATAATTTTTATAAATTAAAGGGACTCTATATAAGCATGTTATCATAAAATGAAAGTAAATAGTTGAACTCTTCTTTTGAATGCTTTCTATATGTTTAACACTGTCCCAAACATGTCAGGCAGTTGATAATCATACAGATATGCACATTAATCTGATCAGTATGAGGAAAAATTGAGTTGGGAGATAGTTAAAATTGACCAGTTACAAAATGGATTAGATGTTCCCTGAATGTAAAGGAATAAGTTATACTGGTCTAAAGGAGTGATGAACTATGGCCCATGGGCCAAATCTGTTCCTGCCTCATTTTGTAAATAAAGTTTTATTAAAACACATCCATACTAATTTATTTTACATTGTCTCTAGCTGCTTTCATGGAGCTGGTATGGCAGAAACTGTATATTCTACAAAGCCTCAAATATTCCCTACCTTCCTCTTTATAGGAAAAGTTTGCCAACTGCTAATCCAGAGAAACTTGTTGGGCTCAGAGTTCCCCGTGAGATGTTCATAGCATGGATAATGTAAGAGCAGAAAATCCATTTTCTATTAAACAATTGTTGTGATTTGGATCTAGAACGTCCCCCAAAGCCTCATGTATGTATGGATACCGTGTACTATTGGGAGGTGGGACCTAGTTGGAAGGGGCAGATGCTTAGGGCTTCACCTGGAGGGCCGTGTGCTGGTTCCACCCTTCCTCCCAGTCTTGTCTGTTCTGTCATGCTGCTGTGAGGATTTGTGTTTCCTGGAGGTGGTCTTGCTCTGGCTTTATCTGTGACCCCACCATATGATTCCACCATTTTCCGGTCACCCACCTGTGAACGGACTGTGACTTTCTGAAACTGTGAGCTAAAATAAATAATCAAAGGAACTAAGACAAAAATCAAAGGAATCTCAATCCCAAATTAAACTTGATGAGATTCCTCTTGCCCTATTTAGAGGAATAAAAAACAATTTCAGTAAAACTTGTGAATCTTCTGTATTAAACTATTTGCTGTGACTGTAGCAAGCAAAGAAAGAGAAAAAAAAGATTTTCATGTTAATTGAAAGCCTGTTTGCTTAACCAGCAGTTAAAATAGAAAAAGCATAGTTTTGTCAGCTGGGACATACGCACAGGCCCAGGTCTGCTTCTGGGCTGGCTCCCAGGCCACCCCCATCATACTTCCTGTCCAAGGTGCAGGTCCTGCGCGCCTTGTTGGGCAAATGGGAGCTCAGTTTGCTCCCTACCTTCCCAGCACCAGCAATCAACACTCCTCCTTTGACCTGTGAATATCTGTGAACACCGAACACACACACACACACACACACACACACACATACATACCACACACTATGGTTGGGCCATATTAGCCTCGTAGATCGCTACCTACTCCATGAACTTTCGTGACTTCTGTTTCCACACCTCATAGCCTCGTTGAAATGTGACTCATTGGCCCGAGAAGTCTGGCTGTGGAGAACAACGGCCAAATTTATTTTCTCTTCCTTCTCCCGAGCTTCCATTTTCAATATTTTTGGGTGAATGTGAAGAAATCTAAAGGATCCAGTTAGCTGGGTGGCTGGCACCCGGGCCTTTTGAACTATGTTTTTCAAAACTTGTGAAAATTCCAAATTCACTAAAGAGATGAAAATCGGCAAATGCGGAAGTTATATGAGTATTTTAAACATAAGAACTTTAGTGTTTTGGGCTTCCTCAAGTATGGCTTCACTGTAAGAAGGTACTGGTTTACTCTATGAGGGGCCAGAGAGTATCTGACATGTGAAGGTGTGTATTCTGTGTTCATCACGTGTCACCAGCATATACTAACAATAATCACCACAGAAAAAGATGAATGAACAAACATGGAAGTGTGGATAGCTTTGAATGCCTGGTAGGATGTGAACCATTATGTTCAGATCACTTCATGGCATGTTAGTGGCACATTAAATGACTCTGCTAGGGATGGCCATTTTTTTCAGGTCATTTGTAGTCACTGCATCATCATCATCCAGTACAGGGCTACCATGTTACATACTCACATGCCCCCGGGTACAGGCTGACGCCCACATGCAGCCTATTGGAGCTAGTGCTAAGTGCATGAGTTTTGAGGAGCATGTTCTCAGGTTTGATTTTCAACCTCAGCATTTACTAGTTTATTGACTTCAGAAAAAGTTTCTTAAATTTCTCCAAACCACAATCTTGGCAAGATTATATACATCATTATATTGTTGTGATAAGCTCTAAATGAGCTACAGCATGACATGAAAATGACGAATGCATACCGAATGGACTTTCTGTGGTGTGTGTCTGTGGTTACTGGTGATTTATGGCACTGTAAGCTATCCTAGAGTGGGATAGATTTCGATTCTGTTGTGCATGAATGTTGCAATATTCCTTTCCCAGGGCTGCTATAACAAATGACCACAAATCAAGTGTTTTAAAAACAGAAATTGTCCTTTCACAGGTCCAGAGACTGAGAAATCCATAATTGAGGCACTGGGGATATTCCCCAGGGGAAGTCCTTCTTTGCCTTTCCTGACTTCTGGTGGGTGCCCTCAACTCCTAGCGTGTACCTGCATCACTCCAGTCACTGTCATTATAATCACCTTCTTTCCTCTGTACATCTGTCCAAATTCCTCTCTTCTTCTAAGAACATTAGTCATTGGATTAGGGCCTACCCTGTGCACTATGACCTCATCTTAACTTGAACGGGCCTGCAAAGTCACATTATCAGATATCCAAAGTTGGAACTTGAGCTTGTCTTTTTCAGGGATACAGTGTAACTCAATTCAGTGATGGTGCTGCCAGAGGGGAGAAGGTTCCCTTAGGAGCCTGCTGGAGATCCTGGACAGCGACGGACATCCTTTCACCTCAGTTGTCTCATTTGCACCATCTGTAAAACGGGGAGACTGAGTGAGATGCTGCCTTAGATCCTTCATCCTTAAAATTTGATGGTCTCGTAAAGTGCTTCCAACCTCAAATTTACTGAGCCTGAATTCATAAGGTCTTTCTGTACCTGAGGCCTGATGTGAGCAAAGGAAGAACAGCATTGGTCGTTCCAGGTGGGGTTGGCCAGGGTGGGTTTGCTTCCTGAGCTTACCAGCTCAGGGACCCAGGGACAGCTCCCCGACAGCAGCCTTCACACTCTGGGGCTCCCTTCAGAAGAAAATTCATTCTATCTTTCTTTCATTCCTAAGCCACTGACCTGGAACTTTATTTTTATATTCAGGAAGTCTACCTCCATTTCAGTAGATTGCTTTAGGGTCCACCTTCATTGCAATCATTACCTTTGATAACTTTTGAAAACTGTTAAGAGCAGCAGAAGAAAATACACAACTTTTTTTTTTTTTTTGATAGGAAAGCCCACACAGAGACTTTGGATATGTCTGCATTCACCGCAATTTGTTAGAGACCCAGCACTTCCAATGGGACCGTGAATGTCCACGTGGTTCACTGGTTAAAGAAAATGGACCTAGAGATTCCTATCTCATGTGAACTTAAAATGGAAAGGGAAATTCTTTCGTCTAGCGAATACTCCATACAGAAGATTTATTTCATACTTATAAAGCATTCAGAAATATTTTATAGCCTGGAACAACCCCGAGGGTATCCCAAGAGCTTTACTGTTAAATAATTTTTAAATTCCAATGCTATTGAAGTCTTAGAAGATGCAGTTTTCATTATGAATGATGTCATTACCTAGGAAATAACCACCAGAATCATGTTCTTTGTGAGAATTAAATTGACACACCACAAAAGTGTAGGTCTTTTTTAGGTACATGAACTAAACTTGCCAAATTGGTTGTGCACATTTTGAAACATAACCAAATTAAAGAAGTGTGCTGTGTTACCATCTCCAAAATTGGTACTCTACATTACATGTCTAAAAACCATATTTGACCCTTCTATTACATTTTGCTAACATCGCTTACTATAAGAACAGTTAAAATAAAAATTTAGAAATAAAGTGGTTTGGAACCAAACATGAATAAAACTCATAACTACATTATTAGTGTCTTAATTTGTTAGAAAGACTTTGCAGAAGTAGAATTCAGAATGGTTCCTGGTAATTCAACACTGAATATGAATTAGTAATATCTGGATTAATGAGATGTTATTTTGAATACAAAGTTTAAAAATTTTTATTTAATATATGTCAATCTTCTGTGATTGTACCCAGAATGTTTCTGATAAATTAAAATGCTCACTTATAGTACCAAAAAAGTCCCTCCATGTTATGGTTTAAATTTGTAATGTCCCCTAAAAGCCTTAAATATTTAGATATTGTGGATTACGTATGGATTCTATGTGCTCTTCAAAGGTGGGGACTGGTAGGAGGGACAGATTACAGGTGTGTGGTAGAAGATAGGTGTGTGGTAGATTGTAGATTGTAGATTACAGGTGTGTGGTGGATTAGGGGCGTGCCATAGATTATGGTTTTGTGGCACGTCCCAGGGCACGTAACCTGAAGGGCTTAACCTGGAAGCAGTGGATCACTGGGACATGACCTGGAAGGGTATGTGCTAGTTCCACCCTTCTTACCTTTCTGGGCTTCCTCTCTGTGATATTGTATCAGCTTTCTTCTACTTCTGCCAGCTGCCCATGAGTGGACTGTGTGAGACCTTCTGGAACTGTAAGCAAAACCATATCTTTCTTCCCTTAGATTGTGGATATCAGACATTGAGTCACAGTGACAAGAAAGTAACTAAAACATCCCAGTATCAGGGGCATCATTTTGAAGCACATGCTTAATTCTTGCATCAGTTATAAGAAGGTTACTTTAGTCCTAAATTATGACAGGAAGTATTTATGGAACAGAATGGGATCACCACGATGTATTTGGGGGTTCTGGGGGTGAAGAGGACCCAGGCCTCATTTTGTTTCACTTTAGCACAGCTGGTTTGGATCACACGAGCTCTCTGCGGTTCCATGCTCACGTGGTATCATGTTGTAATAATAGGTATTTGGCTTCACCTAGGTTAGTGGAAAGAGCTCTCAAATTTTTCGAAATTTCTGGAGTGACAGGTGCAAGAGGATCTTTGACAATTCAGAATTCAGAGGAGTTTCTTTCAGTCACACCTGAGGTTATGGCATCAAGATGGGGGCCTGGAGCCAGAAAGCCATGGTATTAATTAGAAGTTAGAAACTTTTAGCCCCATCCAAGACCTCCACAGAAGGGAGAGAGGCTGGCATCTGAGTTCAGTCACCAGTGACCAGTGATCTAATGGTTCATACCAGTGTAATAAAGCCACCATCACATCTCCAAACAACAGAGTTTAGAAAGGTTCTGAGTCGGTGGACATCTACACATGTGGAGTGGGTGGCGCATCCCAGGGTCCCACGGGCTGCACTCCAGATCCTTTCAGACCTCATCCCATGCTTCTCTTTATTTGGCTTTTCCTTTTTATCTTTTGTATTAAACAAATAGACACCAATAATAAACACTTTGTAAGTGCATTTGTAAGTATATTCTTTCTTGAGTTTTGCGAGTCATTCTAGCAGATGATCAAAACTGAAAGAGTGAGCCACATGAGAACCCACCCTCTTCCCAGATGTGTTGGGTGGACGGCACGTGTCCTGACACCTCGCCTGTGCCTGCAGTGTGACGTGAGGGCAGACTTTCTTTTGGGAAGAGCCCTTTGGCCTGGAGAGTCTGATGCTTGCTCAAACCAGTTAGTGTCAGAACTGAATTTAATTGTTTGAGACCCAGTTGGTGCCACATAATCAGAGAATCTGAGAGCCTACTGTGTGCATTTCTGAGAAGTTTTGCCATCCATCAGGTCTAGGCTGATACCGGAGACTTTCTTCCTGGGAGTATCCTCTGTGTCTGCAGTGGTTCTGGAAGAGAACCATCTTTCTTGATGTGTTAGTATCATTGAGCGGACATTTTAGAGGGGCAAAATGGCAGCTCAGACGAGCTGAGATAAAGAGTCATAAAAGTGTGGAAATCAAGTTGAATTGCCAATGGAAAGCTGTAAGATATCTCCTGAAGCCACACATATCAAATTTAGTAGGACAGATTGTTAGATGTGTTCACGATTCTACACAATCTGGTTGAAATTGTTCCTCTTCAGGATTTTCACGTTCACTGAAAATCTTTTTTTTCTTTTAATTGGGCAAGGTGCAGCAAATAAACAAATTGCATCTTCATTATCTTATAATATTGCCGGAATTAATCTTGTTTCAAGGAGCCTCTGTGCCCTTAAGAATCAATGTCTACTTTTATGTTTCATATTTCTGATTTTGAAATACTTTTTCCCAAACCATCTTCTTCTAGGTGCTATCTGTGAAGGAAAATTTATTTACTTGCCTTCTTTCCGGGGTATCTGCTCAGCCCTGCTAAGTTGGATGCTAGGGGCATATTTGGAACATACCAGGAGAACTAGAAATGTTTTCCAGCTTGTAAATTGTTTTTTGTTTATTTAATTGTGTCTTTCGCAGGCTATATATTGAGCATATGCCTCCAGGGTCTTTTATACATTAACAATTCAAAAATCACTGACCTATAATCAAATAAAATTTCTCATTTTATCTCCAGTTTACCCACTGTAGTATTCTCTTACATGACTTGAGCACAAGCCTTGTGAATAGATAATCTTGCCTCTACAATCTACTGTTTTTGGAGAAACTAGGAATGGTAGAAATCCAATTATGTGTCATTTTATTATTGAAAATGCTGTCATTATCACAAATTGCAAAACATTCCAAGTTTCATCAGTGAATCTATTTAGCCATTTTAGTCCATTTTTTACTTTCCCTTTCAGTCAGAATTCCTGACCCTTTCAACACATGAAAATGGAAGCAGTTCATAATGAAAGAAACTGCATATAGGCTTCTGGAAGGTGATGCAGAAATTCTGAGGGTCTCAGTGATTCAGAACCCAGAGCCCTTCCCACAGTGACATCAGTGGGTAGCACACATCACTTCAACAGAATCTTGTCTCCAGAAGTGGTTTAAGCTTGGGTCAATTCACATGTTGGCTGAAATTTATTTATCCAGCTGAACTTTGCCCTTGTTAATCTTTGAGGTTAGTCTCTTGGCCTGTTTCCAAGTGCAAAACTAAAAGTGTTTGTTTAAAACAACAAGGGCTCTGAATGTCTGCCAGGTTTTGATTACCCAACAAGTTATAATGTCATGTTAATGACAGTCTGATCTAAATTTCATTATTCAGTTTTCTTAGGAGTTTTTTAATGAGAAAAAAAGGGAGACAAGTGTAAAGCTCCAGCTACACAGGGCGGTTTGGCCAGTGTCTGGGTGGCTGTTTAGACTTCCAACACTAATTACAGTTGATTTCTGCGCAAGTATTTGGATTACCACGTGGTTAAGCCATCTCATCAGTGCAATGCTGGCAGCATCTACAGCAGCACATCGACGTCGGCCATGTTGGAACAATTGAGGCCATGCTTCGAAGATACACAGCTTGATTTTCCAGTGGAATGCTCTTAGTGGAGATGAACAGGACATGGAGGTATGCTCTTTGTTTGTATGTTTCTTTTTGCCTCTCCCTTTCTCCTTTCTTGGCTTTGCTAACCTCTGATAGCATCTTGGGCATGTCTTATTGTTACCTAATGGTTTTCACTTATAAAAATAATCTCAGGTAGTTATCACTCATTTTTAGAAGTTAAAATGACCCTGCTATCTAAACCAAAGCGTGTCACTCTTCCCTTCCCTCATCCTGGAGACTGAATCCGAGGTTCTTGCACTGAGATGCATCCTTTTTGATAGTGTCTTGCTAAGTTGTGAACTTGCAATGGTCTGCCAGAATCCTGGGATCACAGGCATGCACCATCATGCCTGGTTTCCATCCAGAGCTCCTTCTTTCTCCACCTCCAGCCTCACCTATGTCTTACAGACCCAGTGGAAAGGCCCAGTTCCTTCACTGCTCTTCTTCCTCTGTCCTCCAACCTTTGGGAGACATCCGCAGCCTCCGGGAGTGGATCTTCCAGTGAATTCCACTAATAGCCTCAGAGGAGATCTTACACTGCTGCTTAGAACTTTCTTCAATTATTCTTTCTTCTAGCTTATCTTTCTTAAAGATGTTGAAGGTGGAGTCCAGGGAGTTTTCTCTGGTCATTCTCAGCACTAGAGCTGTCCTCAAATCATATGCCAACAAGAAGAGTCTTATAAAATACCTCCTCATACATGCACATTTATGTTGTAGCATAGGAACTTCACTTCTTATGATCAGAGAGTTTCAGAGACAAACATAATCCCTACAAGTCCTTTACAAGGAAAAAAAAGAGACTACAGGGAGTAGGAAATAAAAGTCAATCTAAGCACACAGTCACACACACACACACACACACACACACACACACACACACACACACACACACACACCATAAATACATACACTGAGATTTAAACCCAGGGCCTTCACATTGAGTTACATCTCCAGCCTTAATTTTTTTTTAGTTTTTATTTTGAGAAAAGGTCTCATTAACTTGCTAATTTGCCCAGGGCTTGTGATCCTCTTGCACCAGCCTCCCAGAGTGCTAGATTGCAGACATGCATCACATGCCAGTCATGCCAGTCTCTGTCTTCTGAAGTTGTCTGCTTCACACCCAGAATCCAGGCTGCATGTGTCCTCCTTGGACCAGTCTTAGGGACAATGTAGTCTATGTGATGTATGGCGAGATATATCAGCCTGTGCTATCTCTATTTTAATTCGTTTACATTATCATTTAAACAACTCTGATGAGAACATTTAATGTGGATGATTTTTGAAGAATGTAATCTGGAAAATTCAATTATTTAGTGCCTGGAAGGGTTTCAAAGATTAAAATGCTGCATTAAAATGTGTAAGTATTTATTATTAAAATTAAATACATGTTTTCCCTGTGCAATTAAATTGTGTTGTCAAAAGCATTCATATAACTTCTCAAAATGCATTTTGTGTTATTTTAGTTTCATCTTTTCCTAATTCCCTGAGGCCAAATCAGAAATTGCTTTCTCTTTGTTTGTTTCTATGGCTTTTTTCTGTATATTTTCATTTTAGGTAGATTTAGTTTGATTTGATTTAGCGTCAAACAACATTTATAAGGTGTAACTCTGTGCTGGGTATTTTTGCTAAGCTTTGAGAACACAAAGTTGAATCATACTTGCTATCAAGAACCTCAAGGGTCCACATTTACTCTGTGTGTGTGTATGTGCGTGTGTGTGTGCATGTGTGTGTGTGTGTGTGTGTGTGTGTGTGTGTGTGTGTGTGTGTGTGGCTGTAAGCATTAATATAGTTAGTTTCGGTTAAAAAAAAACAGAGCTCAAGGAAGGTGGAGGGAAGGGACTTCTCTCATTGTTCCAGGTACTGAAGAGATAAAATAAAAATGATTTCAGTAGCACAGTATTAGCAGGAAAATTTTCAGCAAAACTGTGTTCTCCCTACTCCCAAGCAAGAGGAATAACAGAAAACTGTGGCAGCAAAATTTTCATTTCACTAGCTCTGCCTTGAACTTAGTGAGCCCAGTTATGCAAATAGGAAATATTTCTTAGGTTTCCAGGCTGTTCAAGTTTCCAGCAAAGTTTGCCAAGTGTGATAGGAAATTTTCTTCCCATCAGTTTTCTTCATTTGCTCAGATCTCCAGGTTGTTTACTAAGGTGTGGATCCTGAATATGAAACAGTGTGTATTGGGGTTTGAGGGAGAGAATGGTAGCAACAGCACTGTGATTGCGGTTACTGCAAGTACATGAGTTAGAAAATCAAGATTTTGACCTGTTCTTCTAGACATGTTCACAGAGAATCTATCATTTATCTATCTATCTATCTGTCTATCTATCTCGCTAGCTCTGTTTACTTTTGTGGTGCTCTACATGTACCACTGAGCTCCACCAGACCCCATCAGACATTTTAAAGGAGAAGATAATAAACTGAGCCAAGTGCAAATATTAATGTTAAAACACAGAGAATCAAGATGATAAAAACCATTGTTTTTGTTTAAAAATGCAGGATGAGATGACTTACAGTAAGCATGTTTATGACTATAACTTTGGTTTCTGAAGACGAAGTAGAAAGCCTCTTCCTGTTTGTCTGTAAACATGTTTAACCACTTGTTTAAAGTTTCCCCAAACCAGAGATGCTCTGTAAGCCCTTTCGGTGAAGCAGCGACCTTGCTGGAACATAGGATGAACTCAGTGGAAAAGGCCAATAAAATAAATAAATGATGGAAGAGCAACAGGAGGGAGGGACGGGAAGGAACACAGAATGCCTGGACCATTTCCTGCTTTTTATGTGCTCTAGATTCTTTAAATTATGGAGGATGCATATTTTCATTTCTTAAGAAATTGGGAAAAAATTCTAGCAGTACGAGTCTGGAGGATTTTATTTTTAAAGCTTTCTTGAATTACAATGAAAGGTTTTAAAACTTTAAACTTTTTTTCTGAGTCCAATTTTGAGAAAATTCCTTAAGTTTTAATATGTATGGTTTTATGTTCTTTTAAATAGCTACATTGCATTCTTACGGTAGTATAGTAAGATGTGTATTATGTACAAATATGTGTCTACATACAACATATATGCATCTGTTCAAGGCATGCATATATATATATATATATATATATATATATATATATATATATATGCAAACATCTATTCATATGGACGTATTTAGGAAAGTTCATTCGAGTTAATCAGTCACGCCTTCCTGGCCTTCCCCCCAACTCTGGTTTCTCTCTCCTTTGCCGTGCCATGCTTGGGTCTCTGGACCTTGGCCTTAGCCACTCCTCTGTCCTTGCTCATGCTTGGAGGCAGCCTAGGCCCACCCCTTCCCTGCTTTCTAAGTATCTCCATGTGACAGCTACACTCACAAGCTCTGGTATGTTGTTACCTAAGTTCTCTTTACTTTCTTAAAATTTAAACCTTTGAACATTCACCGAGACTCCTCTCTGGTAGGTGGCAGCGGTGTGGCCAGATGAGATTCAGGATCTGAAGGAGTTGCACTGGGGTTGAATTCCAAAGCTCACGTCAAGGCCTTCGGACTTCGCTGGAAGAAGACAGCTTTATCCCGAGGCTATTTCAGAAGCAAGGGGAACAAAGGCACAGCAATGGGTCTCTGTGCAGAAGCTGCATGCTCTTTCTTCCCAACCCTTTGACCAAGAGGACAAGAGTGGGGAGGGGAAAGGGCAGCCCCACATGTTTGAGCATGTCAGGCCTGCAGGGCAGAGGAATAGTGAGCAAGCCCAGTCGCCCTGAAGCTGCGGGGGAGTAGGCGGAAGCAGCTGCTGAAAATTTGTCCTTTTAGATGGGATGAGTTGGAACCTAAAGAGGCGCATCTGGAGGTCTGGCTGACAGTGCTCGGGTGTTGGCTACACTGGGCTGGGTCCTGTTTCTTCTCTGTCTGCAGCAGGGTCCTACCGCTCTTTCATGTTCGCCGGGTACAAATACTGTTTTCCTGTACATTATCTCTGCCCTCGTGAGACCCCAAGTACTTAAGCCACTAGATGTAATTTTAAAAGAGTTTTCTAATTTGTGGTCAGAAAATACAACAGTCAGTAAACTCATTTGTTTATTCTGCCCCTCCTACTCCAAGCAAAGCTGGATAATTATGAAATTTTGTGGCTAGAAAAAAGGGGAGCTTCCCCTTTTCCACCCTAGAATCCCGCCACTGTCCTGTTTGGAGTTCAAGGCTCTTGCCCACCCAGGCTCTCTGCCCTTGTCTGTCTGTCCTGACAGCCTCTCCTCTTGCTATGCATGTGAGGCTTCTCCCAGGCCCAAACCACATGGCTCTGTACATTTTCACATTCACCTTTTTATCTCTGACATAGCCTTGAAGTCTGTTTACACAACTATCTCCAAACCTCAAAGTTCAGGCTCCACTGGCCTCTTTAGACTAAGTGACAATTTCTGACTTCAAACTAATTTTTAACAAATGGAAGTAATGAAATCCAGAGAGCCTGTGACTTCAGAGAACTCTGGGGTTCAAGTGAAGTTACAGGATCGGTGTCCTCTCCACATCTACCTCCATCCATGTGGGTTTCAGTCTCTCTGTGCTGTGTCAAGATGGCCAGAGAATTCCCCTTCCAGATTTGCATGCCGAGATCCTAGAAGGAGAGAGGACCTCTTCTCTGTCGGTTCCAGGAAAAGTCTCCTAGGAATGGTTCATATGGGCCTAGTTTCTGTCATGTGCCCATCCTTGATTTAATTACTATGGTCAGAGAGATACAGTGTCTAGAGCTTGCTCCTGATGCAATGAAAACAAGAAGGACCCATCTCCACCCAAACAGCAGTCCAAAGAAGGGCTGTGCTGCAGGCTTATGATCCCAGGACCGCCCTGGGAGGTTCAGGTAGGAGGAGTATAAGTTTGAGCCCAACTTGATCAATTTACCAACTTAATGAGACTATGTCAAAAAAAAAAAAAAAAAAGGAGCGCCGGGGGACTGGGATGCAGCTGTCTGAGAAGGCACTGGGTTCTCTGTCCAGCGTGGCACCTACTGCCTCGTATAGCAACACCTTTGCCACATATAATTGACCTTTCTTACTTTGTTATTTGTGGAATTAAGTGTAGGTTCCCTTTCTTATCTATCATAGTGCAATGCCTGTAAATGCCATCTGAGTTACAAAATAAATTAAAATATAAGTGTTTGAATGGAGAGAAGATTATGGTAAGTGAATATAGTAGCTTTGAATATGCTGACATTCTTTAACATTCTTCTCTTCAAAAGGTGGAATCTAAGGACTGGGAGTGTAGCTCAGTGGTGGAATGCTTGCCTAGCACGTGTGAGGAGCCCCGGGCTTCAATCCCCAGTAACCCCTCTCCCCCTGCTGAAAACATGCAGATCTTAATTTCTGTTTCCTGAATGTGGGCTGTGATTGGTGACACATTTATAATAGAATAAAGGGAAAATAAAAACATGCAACTTTGGAGACTAGATTTTCAAAGGCATGAGCTCCCCCCCCCCCTCTTTCTCTCGCACATCGTATGCTCTGGGGAGCCCAGACGTTGTGTTGTTGGACATTTGGGCAGTGTCGTGGAAGGGTTTATATGGCAAGAAGGTGAAGCCATGGAGTCTTGTGCTCAGAGCCAGTTAGGACTGGAGGCATCCTGCTAACAGCCACGTGAGTCATTTATATGTACCAAATCCCAAGATGAATGTAATTACTATGTATTGCAAACATACAGTAACAACAGCAATGATTATGGAGGAAAAAAAGAGAAGCTCATTTAGTACCAGTGAAGCCTTCAGAAAAGGGCAGCCTCAACAGACACCTAGCAACCTTGTGAGAGGCCTTGAGCCAACCATTGAGCCTACCTCACTCCTGCACTCCTAACTCCAGGAGCTGAGAGATTAAAAATGTTGGATTTTTTTTCAGTTGCTCAATCTGAGGGTGATTTATAATGTAACAACAGTTAACTGTAATGCCATATAAGAGCTTTGTAAAGAAATGCCATGAGAGTTACAGAAGGAAGAGGGGACATTCACAGGGCAGCAGAGACAGAAGGGCAGTTTGCGAGGAAGGGCGACATTGGAAATCTGAAAGGTGTCTTCTAGAGAACTGGATGAATACATGCTTGTGGAGAAGACAAGGAACGCTTCAGGGGAAAGGACAAGGAGCTGAAACAGAGAAGGTCATTTTCAGGAACCAGGGGCAGTTTCAGTTACCTGCACTGCTGTTGCTACTAAGAAACTCTTAGGGGAAATGAGATGGGAAGGGCGGGCAGCAGTACCAAGTACAGCATCCTGCAAGCTTTCCCCTCCTCACTCAAGCCCCTAAGTACAGCCATCTCTACCGTTTAGGCCTTGCGCCGCTGGACTGTCTTTATTGAGTTACTTTGTTGTTTCATCCACAAGAAGCTAGGATTTAAGCCAATTTCTACTGGATTAAGATCTTGCCTGACCTAACTCTGGTGATTCAGTTTCACCAGCCTGTGTCCACCTGCTTGCTGATGTTTTCCACCTGCACATGCTACCAGCACCTCATGTACTTAATTTCCTAAATTCTTCTTCCCGTTCATCTTCCCTTAGCTGAACTCCTTGAATCTTAAAGATGACCTCACAACTCTTGACACCATCCAGGTGGGTTCCCATGAACCACTAACAGAGGTATATTGTGGAAAGAGAACAGGAAACCAACCTCAAGGGATGTTTCCAAGGACAGAATTTAGAACCACCTGATGGAAGCACCTGGGACAAGCCAGAAAGAGCACTATCCGTACAGCTACCAGTATTTATCCCCCAACCCTTACCGAATGACGTGTATTGGTCACACGTTCTGTCATTCACTAGTTTCCTCTGTGGGATAACTGCGGTCACACTGAAAGCAGCAATTTTCCTTTTATTTTGATCTTGAATGCATATATTTATTCTGTACTAGTGAGATGAGATTTTCTGTGACAGGATCTTATTCTGTAGTCTAGGCTGGTCCTGAACTCACTATGCAGCCCAAGTTGGCCGTGAACTCATGACAGTCCTTCTGCCTCAGCCTCCCGGGTTTTGGGATGACAAGTGTGCACCGCCATGTCCAGCTAATTTTTATGTAGTGCTGGGGAATCAAACCCAGGGTCTTGTGCATGTTGGACAAGCTCTTTAACCACTAGTGAGATACAGAAGATTAGCCTCTCGGGCTAAAGACCTTGCCACCATTAGGCAACTCTCTGCAGATTTGTTATCAAGTCCCATCACTCCTGCCTTCCTGTTGTGTCTTGTCTTCAGTCCCACCTATGACCAGACCATGCTGCACCCAGGCGTACTTAATCTGGCTGAAAGTTAGAATTCCTTGGTTAACTTTGAGAAGCTCCCTTGCCCAGGCCCTGCTCAAGACTAATTAAAGCCGACCAGCTGAGGTGAACCTTAGATACCTTTGTAGTTTAAAAGTTCACCCAGCAACTCCAACACGTACTCAGGGTGGAAAAGAGGCCTTCTTTTGCTACCCTGCCCTGGCCAAGCTCTCATCATTTCCACTGAGAAATCATTTGCACTTTCTGAGAATCAATTTGCGATTCTATAAAATGTGATACTTCTCAAGTATTGAGGCAGCAACTGAAATAGCGCTGTGAAAAGTCATGACACGTGTACAGAACGAGGCACTACCATTGTCATTACCACACTTCTGCGGCTGCCAGCCTCATTCTAGTGCTAATTACCTCTGCACAGGCTGTAGCTTTTGAGCTACGTTTCTTGCTCTTGTATCTCCACCCTCCCGGTCACTCTCTACACCAAGACCTGCTCAGCTTTTCTAAATCACCCCACTGTTTAAGACTGTCCATAGTTTCATTTCTACCAAACTGAGCCCACCAGTCAGTACTTCCACTCTAATCTTATCTTCCTAAATGTGGTCCACATCACATCGAGACTGTTTTCTGTTGCCGTGACAGAATACTTGAGACAGAGTAAAGAAAAGTTCAGCCTAGTTTGCAGGCTGGCAAGGACAAGGTCAGACACCTGTACCTGCTAAGGATCTCGAGGTCAACTCACCCTGGAAAGAATTACCCCAGTCAAGGTGGCCGCAGTGGTACATACCTATAATTCCAGGACTCTGAAGAGCTGAGACAGGAGGATTACTTTAGACCAGCCCAGGCAACTTAGTGACTTAGTAAGACCCTGTCTCAAAATAAAATTTAAAAAGGACTGGGGATGTAATTCAGTGTAAAGGCTGTGGATTTAATCAATAACACTACCAAAAGGAAAATAAAAATCCAGTCTTTTGAGAGGTGCTTCAGTTTCTTAAAGATTTAATCGCCTCTCAAAGACTTCACTTCTCAACACAGCTGAATTGGGGACCAAATTTCAAGATGGATTTTGGAGCAGACAAACCATATGCAAATTATATCATATGCAGTCAACTGCCCCCTGCCAGCCAGCCAGCCAGCTAGCAATAATTTGAGCTCTCATAACCTCATGGAAGAACTGTGGGAAAAAGCAAAGATAAACCGAAAAACTGAACATCTAGCAACTCAGAAAAATGATTAATTTTAGTTTAATATAGTTCCCTAAGTCATCTTTAATTTTCTTGTTTCTTTTTCTGTACTCTCCAATGTACTTGTAGGCACGATGTACTTTAGTCCTTAACTAATTCTTTAAATAAAAAAGGTGTAAAACATGAAAGAGTATAATGCTATTATTAAATGGTAGAATAATCTCTCAAGCTTTTAAGGATCAAAGTAGTGGGCAGGGCTGCTTTTGTGAGTGTGTGATCTATATAGTCACTCGAGCTGTCACTCAGAGGTGTCCAATGTTTGGTTTAATGCCCTGATTTTGGAGACAGAAAGTATAAAAGGTGAAAGTAGCTTTGCAATGAGGTGACAGAAACACAAGGTTGGAAAGGTATCTGAGGCTAAATTCACCCCATCAGAAAGCATGTCAGGATGTCTAATTCATCTGCTAGAAATTGCTCACAAATGTGATTTTGGACTTCTAACAGCCACGGTGAAAAGGAAGTAATGATCAGTTATAAGATGTATATTAGGCATGATTAGTGGTTGGAGAAAAACTACACAAGTATCCATGGTAGAAAGCCAGAAGGAAATGTCTCTCATGAGTCTTTATAGCTGAAACATGCTGAAGTGTTTAGGGACATGACTGGCAACAATCAGCAACAAGTGTCTTAAGGCCAGTTCTTTTAACGTTTGTCATGCCAGTGGCAACATACTATTTAGTAAAATTGCCTAGTATGGTCTTGCAGATGGGGGGATATATTAGTCATTTCCACTTTCTGGGGCAAAATAGCTCACAACTGCAACTTGAAGGAAGAAAAGTTGATTTTGGCTCACAGTATCAGTGGTTCAGTCCATGGTCAACAGGTTCCAGGGCAGAAACAGCAGGATGAAGAGACATGACAGAGGAAATCTGCCCACCACATGGTGGCCAAGAACAGAGAGAAAGGAGCTGAAACAAGAATAAACCTTTTCAGATTACACCCTGGTGACCTTCCTCTTCTACCCAGAACCACCAGCTAACTGTACAAGCATCCTGATAATCCAATCATCTGAATACAATATATTTGGGGAAAGGCTTTAGGTACAAACCATAACAGAGCAACTCTGTATATCTGTGAAAAATGCGTGCATGAATGAGTGAATGTGGAGGAATCAAGCTGGGTGAATCGAATGGATGAATCAGTCCAGCTCTGGTTGTCTGGCTTATTCAGGGACAGATTTTAGAGTATTTTGAAGAATGACAGATTTCATATTCTTTTGATAATTTTCCAAAATAAATGCTGCAAGCCAAGCATGGTAGGGCATGCCTGTAATCCTAGCACTCAGGAGGCAGAGGCAAGTTGATTCTGATTTCAAGGCCAGCTTGAGTTACATGGTGAGTTCAAAGGCAGCCTGAGCCAAATAGAAGGACATTGTCTAAAAACGTTTCTACTGGTATATCAAAGGACAGATTCAACACAGAAAAAACACATTCCATAAAATAGGAGGAAATGTTTATAAAACATATGCTTGATACAAGATGAAAATCAAAAATGTATGAAGAACAACTAAAACTCAACAAGAACAAAAACAGGCACAAGCAACTCATTTCAGCAATAAGCAGATATTTTGAACAGTTCTCCAAAAATAAATACAAATGGCTAATATGTACATGAAAAGAAGCTGGACGTTTTCAATCATTTGGATGAAAGCAAATCAACATCACAATGGGATACCACTTCATATCTATTGAGTCAGATATAGTAATACACACACACACACACACATCAGAAAACAGTAAGTGTTGGGGTCAGGATATGGAGAAATTGGAATGTGTGCTTTATGAGTAGAAATTTGAAACGGTATTGCTGGTGTAGAAATTAATATGCTCCTTCAAAAATTTGAAAACAGTTTCCATATGACCTAGAAGTTCCACTTCTGGATATATATTCCAAAGAATTGAAAGCACTAGCTCAGATACTTGCACACCCATGTTTGAAGCAGCATTATTTATCATTGCCAACAGTGGAAACACCCGAAGTGTCCACCAGTAGATGAGTGGGTTAACAAAATGTGGCATACTAGTGAAATAGTATTCAGATTTAAGTGGAGAGAAATTCTAACACTTGCTGCAATGTGGATAGTCCTTGAAAACACTAGACTAAATGAAACAAGCCAGGTGTAAAAGGACCAGAAGTGCACGCCTTTACTTTTATGCAGTCAGAGAAGTCAAATTCACAGAGACTGACAGTGGGACTCTGGCTGTCAGGAGCTGGGGAGAAGGCCCAGGGAGATGTTGCTTAACAGACATGGAATTTTGGGAATGACATGATATAAAAGTTTTGAGGCAGAAGTAATTGCAGAACAGTGTGAATGTCCTTAATGCTTAAAAATGGTTAAAATAACTTTTTGTATGTATTAATCACATTTAAGATGCTGTTGCTTTTTGTTGAGCTTTTGAAACTCTGCATGAAAGCAAATTTGAGGTTATTAGTTTCTAATAATCTTATATCTAAAAACATCTTTACCATGGAAAATCAAAGCATAGTCATAGAAGTGCCACACTGAGATCATTTCAACTACAAATAGTAGAAAGTAGCATGTAATGGCTTAAACAACAAGAGGATTTACTAACTCACCAAGTGCAAAACAGGAGGGGGAGAGTTCTGATCTGATCAACTCAGGCAAAGTGGTGTGCATTCACCTGCCCTCGAGGGTGTCCTCACCGACAGATCGTTACCACCACCCTCGTGCCAGCAGAAAATGAGCTCTTCCTGTTCGTGAAGAGCCCCTTTCCTAGAAAGCTTCCAGCCAACTTCTTCTCATGTCTCATTTCTAAAACGGGGTCCCATTTTCATCCCCACACCAATCAGTGACACAAGAAGCGGTGTCAGCACAAGTGACCACATGGCTAGTTAGAATGGTACAAGGCACAGGGGGTAGAGATGAAACTGAAACAAAAGAAGGAATTTGCCTCTGGAAGAAGAGCAAAATAGAGGGACCAATAGATCACAGCCAAGCTTTGAATATGATGTACTGGGCAGCTTCCATATGCATCTCTGAGCCTCGATTTCTACAACTGTGAATTGAGAGTAATGATACCTCTTTCAGCTGAGTGGCTGGCAGGAACAAGTCAGATAATGTTTGCAAAACAGCTAGGATATTGACTTAGACACACTACGGTGTCAAATGTTATCTCCTTATTGACATGCACAGTTTATACTTCATACATGTTAGTTATCATAATTACCTTCTTCTCTCAGATATGTGAGGGTATCATTACTTGGTTAATCTTCTCTGCCTTACCCATGCAGGCAAACACTCAGGGAACAAGCAGCACCAAGACGATAAACCACCATGAGTTGCGGAGCCCAGTCCTTGTGAATTGCTAGGGCTGCCGTAACTAACAGCCACGAACAAATTCATTATCTCACATTCTCGGAGGTTAGAAGCCTGAGATCAAGATGTCGGGATCAGTTTCTTTGGAGAGCTATGAAGAAAGGATGTACTCTAGGTATCTCTTCTGGGCTTCAGATGTCTGCCTGTTCCCCTTGACGTTATATCTTTCCTTGGTACTTATCCATGTCAATTTCTCCTTTGTATATTAATGCCAAGCATTTTGGGTTATGACCCACTCTAATGGTCTCATTTTATCTTTGTAAATAATCTACCTTCAAACATGGTTGCGTTCAGAGACCCTGGGAGTTAGGATTTCAATCTGTCAATTTTGGAGAACACTGTTCCTAGAGTATAATGACTCCTTGGATAGTACTGATGTTGGGAAGTCCCTATTTCTGTGAAGCTCAGGATGAGGATTCTGTGTCAGTCATAACTCTTTATCCTATTCATGCCCACTTCCTTCTCTGACCTCTTTATTTAAGTGGATTTGGAAATAATCCCAAATCCCATTCTGGGTTCCCTGGAGTAACTGGGTTGTAACAGATTTGTGAAGAAACAATTTAGAGATAATTCCCTTAGAGGGACGATAGGAAACATAGCCCTGGAAGGGGGAATAGAAAGACCTGATTGTTCATTACAAATGAACATTTATTAAGCTCTGACTGTTTGCAGAGAATGAGCACTCTATTTTGCATGATGCCATGGAGGGTGGGTATGTGTGGACAGATGGGGTGAATCAACTACTGTTCCCACCTTGAGGGATCTACTTAGGCTAAGGATGTGTGAACTGCTAACTGTGATGTCTTAAAAATCAGAACAAAGTAAGTTCAAACTAAAAGAAGAACAAATGAGTCATAAGGGTGCAAAGAAGATAAAATGAATCTAGCTGGGGAAATCTGAGAGGGTTTTAATGGAAGGGAAGGTCAAGTGAGAGGCACAGATGTCAATGCCTTTGTGAAGTGTGAAAGTACTGGTTCTTCGGGGACTGGCAATTGTACATGTAGGTTATGTATCTGCCTGAGGAAAGATACGAAGAAACTTTGAGTGAGAACAGGAAGAGCAGATTTGCCTGAAACCTTGAGGGTCCTACTGTAAGGTGAGCCATAATGTCAGGATTAGAAATCATGCACTGACCCTTAGCTAAAGTAGAAATGGTTTAGAAGGGACTGAGATGCATTTTAGACCAAATGGCATGGAATTTTCCTGTGGTGTATGGCAGGAATAATTGGAGCAATTAAGGGGAAGTGCTTTGGATTTGGCAGACCTGGGGCAAGGCTGTGTTTAACAAGTTACTTGTCATGGAACATCGGAAAAGTTGCTTAACTTCTCTGGGCATCAGTCTTCTATTCTGGAGAGCAGAATATAATATTATAATAAATATAAATAATAATATTTCTAGGGTTCTTGAAAGTATGCATAGAAATACTACAGATAATGGTCAGCAACATAATCTGGCAATAAATGTATACCAATAAAGCAGGAATTGTTGTAACTTACTGATTTTGGATGTGGTTGGTATCCTAAAGTTTCCTTGCACTGTAGGAGAATAATTTGTGTCCTTAACAACATCTGTGTACAAGCCGAACTGCTGCTAACATTGTTAAGGAGTTACGAAGAGTCAAAGGGAGGAAAGTTGAGAATCACGTGTGTGTGGAAGGACTCTCTACTCCATCCCAGCACACTTCTCCCCCTGGGAAAGAGAAAAAGTAATAGATGAGGAAAGACAGTAAAGCAATAAAAAGGGGCGACTATGTGGACAATGTCCTAGTAAGCATCGCTCTGCTCTTCACGAGGGTCTGACAACTGGGCGGCATCCAGAGGTTGCTACTTTTCCTCCTGACCACTAGAGGGTGCTGTGACTAGATCTTCTAGACCAGGCCCAAAAGAAAAAAGCGTTTGGTTCTCAGGAGTTTTGAGTGATAAGAGCACTGAGTGGCTGAGAGCATAGAGAGGAGTAGGTGACTCCAGACCTCGATTTGCAGCAGGTACAGGGCGTCATAGGGAAGGTGCAGGCTAGGGAGGGAGTACAGAATATTGGGTGTTGCAGGGACTGGGCCAGCTCCTGAAGAAGACGGGAAGGCACTGAATGTACAGATGCATCTTGAAAAATGGTGGTTGGACCTCCTGGCTCCTTTTCTATTGTCTCAAAGCAGCATCATTCCATTCTGGCAGTTGAAGCAGCAGGTATCATGGATAAGTGAAGGGAGGTGCAACCTAACAGCTGGTGGAAAGGAAGGTCACGGAAGATAGGAAGAAACACATTGATGAACAGAAGGGAAGACCTGCAGGGGAAGAGACTGAGACAGATGGTAGAGGTGGGGACAGTGGGTTGGGAGGGAAGCTACACAGTCCAGCCCCTTCCGGCTGATCATGTTATCATTTCCACCCATTAGGTTATGGGAACAGCGTCTCACATTGCTTCTATGGGAAAAGAAATTCAGTTTATGATCATTCCCTTCTACCATACTGAAAGCAAAGATACCAACAATTTATTGGTGGAATGAGGATCCCATTCAACCCCAAACTACAAATGTGGTAAGAAAGTAGCTGATGCCTGATATTGAAGAACGTGTCCCGAAGGTGTCAAGTGTCGTAGTGGGAGCTGGAATTCAGCCAGAACACCAGAACATGCATCTTGATTGTTCACAGTCATCATCCAAACTGATGGGTGAAACTTTGGTGATTTTAGTTCCAGCCAGCTGCTTCAACTGTGTGTTTTACATTATCAAAAACGTGGACTTAACTTTTCTAGTGGAAGAGCAACAACACACAACATAACAAATACACAAAATAAACTGTATGTTGAAGAGTGGGAAAAAAGAGGTGATAAAAATATGGATGGGGAAGGAAGTTTTGGGCAAGTGGCCAAAGAGGGCCTCGCTACAGGTGACTTTGGAGCTGAGAAGAGGAGGAAGGAGCACATAGTGCCAGAGATGGGGAAGTGTTCCCACTATCAGGGTGGGTGCAAGAAGAGGTCTGCACTTTGGTCATGGGCACAGGTCAGGTGAGATATCAGAACTGGGTCACAGGGTCAGTCAGACCCATAACATTAGTGAGTGCTACGTCACCTGAGGTTGAAGCACAGCAGCTCACACCAGGCAGGGATGAGTTCCTTTTCATCTTTGTATCCACAGCATGGAGCAGAGAAGCCCAATAAATGTTTATTAGCCTGAGCTCTTAAATCTCCAAGAACCTGGGGTGGGGCTGAGGTAAGTGTGATCCCATACTGTCGAGGGCAGTCCTTCTTCAGGGTATGACACTTCCACAAAAGAACAAGGCCATATCCTCACAGCTTGTGTCACAGGCTTCCCCGTCTTTGATGGCAGGGATCATCTCTCAAGCCTAGTACAGTGAGACGTTGGGAGAGGGATGGAAGGGAAGAAGAAAAAGTTTTGCAAGTACAGGAATTTGGGGGTGTTTTCTCCTCTGTCCTAGCCTTCTGGCACAGAGTCCATACTCCACGGATAGTGCTTGTATGGATTTATGAGTATTCAGATCTTTATCTTGCTCTCCAGCGCTGGAGCCCTCTCCTATGTCCTTGTTTCGCCATGCCTGGCCGGCTACCTTACAGGGCTGTTTCCTCAGTCTCTAGGATGATGGTGGCTTTCTGCTCATGCCACTTGCCAGCTGATAGCTCTGAGCACAGCCTGATCCTAGCTGTGTTGTTCCTGGAACTTTCTCATGAAGGCTCTGCTGCAACATGTTCTAGCCTGTTTTTCCCCTGACTCAAACTGTTGCTGCCTGCCTGGGTGCTGGCCTCCCAACAGTCTTAGGAACTGGCCCTTCCCAGTCTGTCCCAGTTAATTAACCTTCTCTGTGTGACAGCTTTACAAGACTGGACAGAAGGCAGAACACCCATGATGCTCTATGAATTAAACACCAGGCAGAGGAAATGAATAGAGATGGAAGTACTCTTCCTATACACGTTGAATGCTTGCACGAGCCACCTTACCCCTGTCCCCCAAAGAATTGCCTCGAAACTGGCTGAAATGAGAGTTGAAACACTTTGGAATAATTACCGAACCCAGAAGTTACCTTCTTAAAAGTAATCTTGAAAGTCATTCTTACATAATCCTAAGGTTGTAGGCTGAGTTTTCTGGGTAAATGTTGGGTGTGTCAGCTCACTTTCCTTACTTTAAGCTCCTGGCCAACATCTGACATTGTCCATACCCTTAGTAGCTTCACATTAAAAAAAAAAAAAACTGTATTTTTCTGCTCTAAATCTGACATCTAAATTAAGTCCTTGCAAACTCACCGTTGGCTCCTGGGCTCCTAAGACACGCGTAAGAGTTTTCCCTGATGTACAAGAGGGTAACCTTGAGGGAACAGGAAGGGCAAGGACCAGTCTGGTTCCCGTAGGAGCCAATACTTTCTTCCCCCCTCCCCCCATTTTATTGATATGTATACGTGCCAAATTTAAGGTTTACAATGGAGTTGAGCCTTTTATGCACATATGTATCTTGTCAAGGTGACAAGGGCTTTCCCACTCTCCTTTTGTCCCACCCTCTTCCCTCCCCTCCCGCCCTCCTCCCCTACCCAACCCCGTTTCACTTTGTTTTTCATTTTAAGTTCCATAGGAGTTGTGCTCTGGGACTCTCATATTAGAGAGACCATTCGATGTTATTGGGATGTCCTTCCAGATTTATCTGTCTCCTATGACAGGTTTTCAGTATGTGCTTGATAACAGGCCATTTGGAAACATCATCAACAGGTTGCATTTGTAGGACAAGAAGGGCCAGCAGAGAGTGTGTGTGACATTTAAGGTGGCAGAGCTCTCACTAGTTCCTAGAACTTCGTTTTTTTTTTTTTTTTTTTTTTTCTTTTTCCAGGCAGGAGAGCTTTCAGGACATATTGGGATGAGGGCTGGAGGTGGGGCATGAGAGCTAGGACATCAGGACAGCTCCCTTCCAGCCGCTGGGGAGAGCCTGCCTGCTCTTTGGGATAAAGAGAGATCATTCAGCCAAACCTGGGGGCTGGAATCTGGAGCCCTGGACAGTTGGCAGGCTCAGGCTTAGCCAGAGTCAGTCTTGGGTTTTCATTCCGTAAGGGAATCGTTTTGAAAGGCACCAGAGGGCAGGGAAAACATCCTTTAGCAGACGTTCGTCCTCCCTGCTCCCATTAACAGCTAACTACAGACGCCGGGACCTTGTCTTCGTATATTCTGAGGGGAACAAGACGTTCTAAGCATGTGCCTAAGACGTTGTTTTCGCAGTCCCGGGGACGGAATCCTGGGCCTTCAAGGACGCAGAGCAAGCGCGTTTCCACTGAGCTACATCTCCAGCGCAGAAGTGGGGTTTTCAGGTGAATCCTAGGGTGAACCCGAGGTCCCAGTGACTTCGAGTCTCCGCACAACCGCCAGGACCTGCAACCATTTTCCGCACCCCGTTCACCTGAGGAGGCAGAGGCGTCCGGGCACGCGGTGGTCCGTCCGGGCCTCTGCGGATGCATCATGCCCTCCACGCGAGCGGGATCCCTTCTGGGCTGGGCTACGTGAACTTTCTGGGGTAGCCGAAGAGTACCTGTGGTGACCCGGATCCGGGGTAGTTTCTGGAACGCGACGACCTGGACTCCTCCCAGGCGCGGTGCCAGGTCCAGAGTGCAGCCGGGCCGCTCCCCGCCGCCCCGGCCCCCACCTCGGCCCCGCTCCGGTCGCCGCCGCCCTCCGCGTCCCTGCCCTGCCGATCCCAGCGCAGCTCCCGCTGCGGCGCGGGAAGAGGCCAGCGGCGCGGTGCGGCGGGGGAGCGGACGCCCGCGGCAGGGTCGAGGGGTCGCGCGAGGGCGGGAGCGGCGTCGCCTCGACTGTGGGACCGCGCGCCGCGCGGAGGGGCGCAGGGGCGGGGCCGGCGGGAGGGGCGTGGCCGCGGCCTGGGAGCCCCGCCCCCGCCCCGCCCCCGCGCCCTTCGGCGCCCGCTCCGGGCCGAGGCACACATCGCTCCCGCGCAGCGCCGAGCGCCCGCGGCGGGTCCGGCCGGGACGCGGAGGCCGCCGGGCAGGTGGGCGCCGCCCGGAGCTGGGGCCGGGAGCCGGGCTGCAGGCGTCGCCCCCGCGGCCCGCGGCGGGCGGGGAGGGCGGGGAGCGGGCGGGCGCCGGGGCCCCAGCGATGCCGCGCCGCCGCCCGCCGCCGAGAGAGGTCAGTGCGCTTCGCGTCGCCGGGTGCCCCGCGCCCTCGCGGCCGCCGCATCCAGGGACCGGGGACAGGGCGGCTGCCGCCGCTGTATTTCGGGGAGCCCTTCGCCGGCCGAGCCGCGGCGCCCCGAGGACGGAGCGCGGGGCCCGGGGTCCCCGGAGTCGCGCCCTCCCGAGCGCCGGCGGAGCTGGGGGCGCGGCGGCTGGGGCGCGGGGAGCGGCGCCGCTGGCGGCCCCGCCGAGTCCTCGGATGCCCCGAGCGCTGTCGCCTCCAGCCCGCGCCGCGCGCGCCCTCGGGGTGCACGTGCATGCGCGCGCGTCGCGGCTGCGCCCCCGGCCCGCGCGGCCCCCGCTGGTCGCTTCCCGTGCTCCTTCCCCACCCCGAGAAGTTGTCCCGGGGCCTCTCCTGGGAAAAGAGGCCGCCGGAGCTGCCCGGACCTTGGGGGGTCTTTTGTGCGTACACTCGCGCCCGGGGCATTGGTTCCTGAAAGGACAGGGGCAGGACAAAGCCGGGTGCACTTGCGGGGCGCCGCTCGCACGGCGGCAGTCCGCGGTGCCACCCACGGTGGGGGTGTGGTGGGGCCAGCGCTGCTCGATTTTGGGAGTGGAGAAATCTGCGAAGCGGCGGCGGCGGTCTGACCTGGCGAGGGCGAGGATGCTGGCGCGCGCGGCGCTGGGGTGTCCGCCCGGGCGGGCGGCGGGGGCCCTGCGTTCCCATAATGACCGGCTCTACCTAGTGCATTGTGCTGGCGCGTCGTTGCCCCGAGATGATTTTCTCTATCCTCGCGGGTTCCGATCTTCTCCTTTGTGAAGGATCACTGAGGCTTTCCCACCGGAGGATTTAGGGGCGGGGAGGCTGCGGAGGACGAGGGGGCGTGTGCGGTTATTTGTCCTAGAGACAATTCAGAGCCGCGACGCCCACTCCCACCCAGCCCTCCCAGCGCACCCGCCCGGCACCACGGGCTCCGGAGGGCGCTTGGGTTCCTGTCTGTGCAGCGCGTATCTAACCCTTCCTGCGTGTGTTTCACTGCAGGCTGAACAAAGCTCAGTGTCCGTGTGATCCCTGCCTGTCGGGCTCTCGCCTCCCAAAAAGCTTACTAATTTCCACTTGATGTCATCACGCAGAAGGGGGTGAAAGGGACTCGGTGACAGATTCAGGTAACCCCCGGTGATCTGGGTAGCTGCCCTCGTGTCTCTTGGTCCTCGGGGGCCCACACTGCTGGCACAAGGCTGCTTGGGTGGTTTCTGCATCAGCAGCGTGCCCATCTGTGCGAAGGAGCAGGGGTCGCTGAAACTCCTGCCTCAGAGGAAGAAACAGCCAGTGACTTGGTGCCTTCGTCTTGAGGAAGTCATTGGGGGCAGGGTGCGGCGCTGGGGTTTGTGTGAATCTCACCTGGCTGACGGGGAGTGCTGATGGGATCTGGAAGTGGGCAGTGGATGTGTGGCGGTGTTCTTATCTATAGGAATGTATTTTGGCTTCAATCTGTAGGTGGGGTAGCGTTTGTGGAAGAGGTATTGTGCTAAGGCTGGTAGCGTGAGGCTGACTATAAATTTGACCAGTGCTCAAGGCTCTGGCCAGATGGAGTAACCTTCTTAGGAAACAGTATCCTTCTCTGGTCCCTTGATTGTAATAACATTTGCAATATCAAGAGAGCTGGGCTGGCAGTAAGTTTCTGGAAGGTGTCAGAAAGGGTTGTTGGGGTACAGAAAGAGAAGAAAGAAAACAGAGCTTCTATTAAGTTCCTGTTTATGTAGCCATGAACCATTAGGTTCTCGTTTTGCATTTTATCTTTAGGTTTTTGGCTCTTTTCCAAAATCTCCAGACTGTTGTTTTCTTTCCAAGGATAGTTTTGTTTTGATGTCACCTAACCAGATACACGGTGATCTCGCTCGAGGGCAATGAAGATGTAACCTTCAGACCTGTCAGGGCACCTTGAGTGGGCATTGTCTCCCACTGGCAGAGCCCTGAACACCCCACAAGAGTAGCAGGGAGTGAGAATCGTTATGGAGATGGACTGGGGTGTTTCCTTTTAGGAAGATGGGCTGCTGAGGGCCAGAGGTGACTGGCGCTGCCCTTTGCACTGCAGAGGCAGCACTGTGAATGGAAGATTCGCGCCGCCACCGTTCTTCCCCCAATCCTTTGAAAAACAAAAGTTAAAAAACTTGAAAGACTTGTCATTCACATCTAGGGTGGTGTTGTTTTGGACTGTGACTTTTAAAACAGAACGGATGCTGGGATTTATCCTCCTGAAAGCATTTGAGAACCAACAGAAGCAGATGAGTTATCTGGTCCCAGCTGAAACAAAGGCCAGTGCTTTGGAAAGGTGAGACTGGTAACATGGTGCTAGGATAGAGGTATTTTGACAGCTGATTTCTGTGTCAGCAGTAGTGCTGGGTGTGTGCTGTGTTGATGTAAGAGGACAACCCACGTGACGGGATAATAGGCAATATAATAATGCAATAGATACAAGGGTGTGGTTTTTTTAAACAAAAAAATAAATAGCTCACACACAAAATTCCACATGGAAAGACAGCTGCCTGAGCATGTAAATACATGTCTGAGAACAAAGATAGACATAGTGTCATGTCAAGACTCATTGTGGTTTTAAATCATGGATAGTGGTAGGTCATAATGAAGTGTTGTATTGGGGTTTAATTTATTTATTTTTAGAAGGAGGCTCTCTACCCCGGGGTGTCTGCAGCAGAGTGTTTAGCTTTGGGTTGGACAAGCACTAGAGGTATTAGGTGGACCTTGGGCTCAAGTGCCTCTCTGCAGTGTGTGTTTATTCATTCAGCAGATGTTCACTGGGCACCTCATAGATAATGGGCTTTGTGAAAGGTGCCAGGGAATAGGGGTGAGGGGTGGAGCCACAGAAATGAATCACCTTCGAGAGAGCTTATAGGGAGATGCAGAAAGGGAGACTTGCTTAAAATTAAGTTCCATGGAAACCTCAGAGTGAACAAAGAGCGGGATCGGACTTCTGAGGAGGGGTAGTGTGTTCCTCCAGCTTCTACTTGAATGCCTCTTTCAACGGGGGAGCTCCCTACTCCCTAGATGGTTGGACTTGGATTCTGTAGGTGGCCTTTCCTTCTCAGTCTTTGAACTCCAGCAGGAAGTTCATTCTGATTTCCTTTCTTCTTCCCATCTATGCTTCCAGAACACTCTACTAAAATTTCAGGGCATCATGGTTCAGTCCCTGCTGCACTAAAAGTTTCAAACAAATTCTGCTTTTCTATATTATTTGATTTAGAAGACAGATTGTGTGTGGAGGGACTTTCCTGGGTTTTGCTTACTCTTTTAAACAATGATATGCTAGCAAGGGAAGTTTAAAACTCCACGTTATCTGGGAAAGTTAATACACAGCAACAACCTGTCCAGATCTCAGTGCTCAACGCACTTTCTTTTTGTTTTGTTTTTTTTTTTTTCCATGCAGTGTGTTTAGCAGGTAGGTCCTGGTCATTGTAGTCACTCAAGGACCCACAATTGCTGGAGGCTTGATTGTACCTGGACGTGAACCATCTCTGCAGCACAGGAGAGGAAATGGTGTAGCGTGTCCTTCTAGCAAATGTGATGTTCCATCTGCAAGTGAATTAACATTGCTCTGTCCCTATTACCAGTCATATGACTATATTTAACCACAGTCAATATTTCTTGTGTGGAAAGAGAGAGGATTAGATGCAGATGAGCGGTACTAGTGCAGTGATGTGGCCCAAAAGAGGCTCTAAAATATGTGTGAGAAGAGCTTTGGGCTTGGAATTTTTAGATGTTCCATAGGCTTTGATTCAAGTGAATGAATAATGAAGGTATTAAAGAATCCTATCCTCACCTAACCTATACCAATGCTATGATATTTACGTGATTGTACACTGGTCATCAAATAAAGACAACCGCCTTATCTTCTCTTTTTGCCTTTATTGGAGTGCTCATTTACTTTGAAGTGATGGGCTGATATGTTTTTTCAAGGCCAGTGCTAAGAAATTGTATGCCAGCATTATGTAATAGGCGTTGTTTAGCTGACAGAGTTTCTATCCTTTACCTCCTCTTGTCTAAGACTTCCTGAATTTGTTTGAAAGAGCCCAGGGCAGAAGAAGATTGGCAGGTGGGCCTAACGTAACTAAGAAGGTGGCCTCTTGCAGCCAAGACCGGAGGGCAACAGACAAGACTAGAGAGCTAAGGGATAGGTTTAGGGTAACCATAGGTCACCTTATTACTTTTATTAGAAAGAGCTATTTCGACAAGAGGCTTTTTTTTCCCCCTTGTAATGGGACTAATAGAATACTCAGGAGTTCTAGTACATGCATTCTTCCATCAGCCATGATGTCGGTTGTGAAGGCAGTAAGACTCAAAGATTTTCTGGCTACACTCTCCCTGAAGAGAGCTGGATTCTGTGGATGCAAGAGTGTGGGAGCCAAGCAGTTGGTGCCTTGTGAAAAGGCATTGCTTTGGGAAGAACCCATCACTCAATATCTTTGATCACATTGGGATCACTACATGCACAGATTAGAACTTTTAAGATTTAAGTAAGTACTTGAAGCATAAACATGGAGTTTAACCAAAGAGTATCACTTCTGGCTCAAGAGTCATGTTGGTGTAGTCGTTTTATATATAGGCCACTGTATGTACTCACAGAAGTAACAAATAAATTGAGCCAGCTTCCCAGTGACAATAGGAACATCAGTATTAGGCTAAAGACCTAGAGCCCACTCTTGGTCCAGCTTCGTTTGAGTGGGAAGATATAGTACCCAAGGAAGTTCTGAGTTGGGAGATGAGCGGCTTGGAGAAGCAGACATAGACTGTCCAAGAGCACAGCACAGATCAAGTCAGAAGGAAAGGAGGCCCTGAGGATCAGTCAGGATGTATATTTAGGAAGCTCCAGAATGAATTTTTATATTTTGGTTGGTATTCGTTTTTCTGCACCTTCCTTGGCTTTTCCAGGTATGCTGTGGGTCTCAGCAGTTCACTGCCATGATGAAAATCACAGTTTAGATAAAATAAACCCGGGGCCTGTGTTTTGGAGCTTTTTCAATCTCAGATTGACACATGCCATCGAAGGATTTAAAGAGAGGCCAAGGCCTCAAGATGTATGTAACCTGTATTTTCCCTGAATGATTCTTCAGGCTTATGTTTTCTTAGCCTAGACCAGATGTAAATTCTGAAGCAGGTGATACAGTGTGTTCCTTCCGGAGTTATGAGGGCCATTTGTAAGCTACCAGGAGTGGAAGGAATGAAAAGAATGGAAAAAGATGCTACTTGATATATTGATTCCGGCATAAGTAAAATGCAAGAGAAACATCCTGAATGATAAAATTTATAAATTTATTCTTTTTTTGTTTTGTTTTCAGTAATAAAGATTGAACTCAGGGCTTTACTTATGTTAGTCATGCGTTCCGCCACTGAGCGGCTTCTGCAGCCCTAAAACGTAATCTAACATCACGCGAGATGGCTTTTTGGGCTGTCAGCCCATCAGGTGGAGAAGGCGCTGATCGATGAGACAGGTGCTGCGGATGTTGAGTTCTGGGCTTGTGTCTCTTTCTACTCCTCCATCTGATTGCTACATACCATTTTGCTGGCTCACTTTTCATTCATAAATGCAGATAATTGTACCGATTGAAAATTGTGCTTCTCACTGAGGTTAGACAACAATTGACGAGATTTTTAGAAAAGCTTTGATAGATCCAATGGCAAGAGGGAGCTTTATTGTTGAGACTGCTCTTCTGCTTATTAACAGATTAACTATCTCTGCTCGGTAGCAGTTCCATGTCTCCTTTGTTTCTAATCTCTCTGCCATGTCCTAGCTGAGAGCCTGTTTTCCTCTGGGCTGTTACAGTGGGCACTATCGCCTTCTGATTCTCCCGCCCTCACGGTCACTGCTAGACCAGGAGCCCATTTTAATAGTTGTTCTCTCTCTTAATAACCCCCAGTGGATCCTCTTTATTCTTTTCTCTTTCTTTCTTTCTTTCTTTCTTTCTTTTTTTGTGGAATGAAGCTTCAGGTTTTTTCCTAGAGTTTTTCTCAGCTTCATCTCAAACTTCATTCCAACCTTGACTTTCAATCCACTTGACCTTAAAACTCTGTCTTTGCCTGGAAGGTTAATCCACAGTTTGCTCGAACGCTTTGTGTAGCCACATTCTTAGTTCTGGCACATTCTGTGGCCTAAAATGTCTTCTCTTTCTTTCCTATAGCTAAAGGCTCAATTCTGGTCTTCACTCTTCTAAACTGTTTAATTGGATCATTTTAACTCCCAGGGATCCTTTATTACTTCAACATTCTCTACAGAATTGTCTCCACCTCATTTTACTCAATATTTTTTCATCCATTCATTTTTCATTCATTCATTCATTCCACAAAAAGTATATGTCATAAATTGTCTTACATTATCACCCAAGATTAAAGTGCCTTTCTTTCTACTTAGCTGCAAAGAACAGAAACTCAGGCTAGTTCACTAAAAGGGACCGTGTATTAAAAGACATCCTGGAATGTGTTTGGTCGTTAAGCCACAAATCCTATGAATCCTCATGCATGAGACCCTTCCAGCCATCGCTTATCCAGGGCCACCACATGCAGCAGTTGTGAACTGCAGTGTCTCAGTTTCCTCACAAGTGCTTTCAGTATGACGACTGAATGAGGTTTGACGAATTTTGGTTTTACCACCATGTTTATGCATAGAATGGCTCAATAAATAAACATGATGAATCTTTTACTGTAGAAGGTATTTTAACCACTGTGATAAAAGAATTATAAATTATACACACTTCGTATTACATTTTTTTTTTTTTTTTGAGACAGGGTCTTTCTCTGTAGCCCAGGCTGGTCCTGAACTCACTATGGAACCCAAGCAGACCTTAAACTCATGGCAATCCTCCTGCTTATCCTCCAGAGCACTGGGATTACAGGCGTGTACCACCATGCCCAGTTTATGTGGTGCTGGGGAATGGAACTCCAGGCCCTGTGCTTGCAGAGCAAGCACTTTAACTGCTGTGCCATTCCTCTAGCCCTGGACTACAATTTTTAAAGAAACTTAAGTGAAAAACTCTAAGAATGTTCTGTACTTGCACTAGTGATGATTAAATGTTGAATTGATTTCATCAATTTTGAATCGCCAAGCTGCCATGTGGGTACCAGTTCAATGGTTGGAATGTGAGGGTCATTCCAGCAAAACTAGCAGAATTAGTTGTTATTGGTAGTCTGTTTTTCGGTTTTTACTTGCCTGAAACTTCCATATAATAGCAAGAAAGGAAGGAAGGAAGGGAGGGAGGAAGGAAGGAAGACAGAAAGAAAAAATTCTCTCCTTGGTGACATATAGCAACCAGCCTTAGGACTTGACACACAACCAGAGGGTTCCACAATGCAGTGACCTTGAACTCACTGCAGTCAGGCTGTGATGACTGATTGGCACGACTGGGTGTCAGTTACCACAACGGCCTACTAGGTTATTTCCACATAACTATCTTGTGGGCTTAAATAAATCTGTGCCGCCTTCTTTGACACATGAATTATTTGATCATTATGGAGATTGTTGTTATGAAGGAGGGCGATGTGTTCAGCATCTTGGAAAAGATGGTCAGGAACACATTAATGGTTGAAAAACATCTTCAGTTTGAAAAATAGTGAATGGAACTGAAATAAATGTCTCAAAACAGTCTTTGGCATGATAGCCTTCTGCAGTTGTGCCACTCTGGGGGAAGTTTGCAGATTGCTTTCTTGAAAGTTAATAATTCGAAATTAAAATTGGTTGGAAAACATGTAACTAAAACTTTGCACTTTGGAGAATTTGGCATGTTGCTGCATGAGCCGTTAGGATTACTGTTAGTTTAGGTAAGTAGTAGATAGTTCAGTCATGTAGGCAGAATGTCAGCTCTAGTTGGGGTGTTGTACCCTTCCATTCGGCTGTGTGATGCAAACCCTTCATAAATCACAGGTCTGTCTATTCACTTATGATGGTAAATAAAACGGCATTCAAAACACTGAATGTTAATGAGTAAGCCACATGCTGGGGAGGCAGTTGTATCTGTTAGATTGCTTTAAATGCTGTGTTCTTTGTCAGATATAATTCCAAAAAATGTCTCCATCTTGTTATAGTTTAAAGTAGGTACTTAATTTATAATTGATTTTTTATAATGGCAAATCTCAAGTGGGAGAGAATAAAGAAATGTATCTCATACTTTTCTCTGAATTCTTGATTCTTTTCCACAAGCTATGCTTATCTCAAGTGTGTCTCACTTGGTCTTAATTTAGTTGTGTGATTGAAAACATGGTATTTAAAAAGTGATACCTGACTTTGGTTTTCAAGCTCAGGTCTGTTGTGCGACCCTGAGCAAATAAACTCTGAGTCTTGATTTCTTTATCTATAAAGTGAGGGAGAGTAAATCTCACTCATTATAAATAGATTGAACTTATTATTAATGAGTGTTTTATTTAGCATCTACTATCCACAAGTTACTATGCTCAGCTCTGGAAATAATAGTTTGAATAGACATAGTGTAGCCTGAAGAAGACTTTAAGCCAGACAAGAAGATAATGAGACCTAAATCATTATGCCTTCAGTGTTTCCATTCTTTTTTCACACCACTGTCCCTGAAGCTTTGTCATTGAACATCTTCTGAAGGTTTGCTTAAATGATTTGGAGTTTTAAATGAGATCTTCTCGGAAGGAAGCGAGAGAAGACAGGTGGCAGCACATCCCAGAAGTGATTCTGAGGAGGCCTGGAGGCCCTGACTCTGCCTTTGAGGACAGCAGACTCCTTTCTCCCATGGCTTCACTCTCCTTAGGCCAAGTGAAAGGTCTTCTGGAGTCGGTTCAGCCTTTCCTGAGCTTTGGTTTCTTGAGGATAATATGATTTCCAAATCTGCCCATGACCACGGAAATACCTAAGTCACTGAACTTTCCACTTTAAAATTAGAGCAGCCCCAGGAAGCCAGGCTCCCCTCTTGGGTTTCTGTCTTATTTTGTATTCATTGTTCAGCATCATGATGTAGGTTTTGTGGATATTTTTATGTGTGCAGAGCTACAGGTGTCCTAAGTGGAGGCGGAAGGGAGCAGGGTTAGGATGAGGAAAAGCCAGCCCGATTCTCTCAATCCTGCTATCTGTGAATCTGCATTTTGGAATGGAATCTTTTTTTAAGTCATTACTATTTTTTTTAAAGAAAAGAATGCTTTAATAAAGGCACAGAAATGAGATCTGGAGAAATAGCCCAGTGGTTAAGGTGCTTGCCTAGCAAGTTCAAAGCCCAGAATTCAATTCCCCAGCACCACATAAGTTGGACATAGTGGCACACACCTGTAATCCTAGCACTTGAGAGGCTGAGGCAGGAGGATTGCCGTGAGTTCACAGTTAGCCTGGGCTCTGTAATGAGTTCAGGACCAGCCTGGTCTACAGAGCGAGACTCTGTCTCAAAAATAAATAAATAAATATGGCACAGAAACTTTTATTATACAATAAATAGATAAATATATAGTAGATTGTAAAGCTAGTGAGATATTTTAGAAATCCCCCTCAAACAGTGGTGGTTCCTCTGCTCATCAGGGTTGCTGCTCAGGGGATAGTATACAGTAGACACTGACAAAAGCTTTATATTCAGAAATAACTTTGAGGACTCAGGCACCTGTGTCTAATTTAGTCTGGACTGCTGATCATTGTGGATTAACCAGTCCACCTTAGTCTTTCTGGGCCTTTCTGCAGCTATTTGAAGATGCGTGTGTCTGGATACACTGTGGGCTGCTTCTAGTGCTGAGTCTGAATTGTTTTCACATATGAACTTAGGCGCTTCCTTTTTCTTCTATGGAGAACCACATGGCACAGAAGAATTGTCTTGTCTTTGGTTTGCAGCTAGGAACCTTCTGGAACCTGCCCATATTGTAAACATGATGGTAGTGTGCGCCAACCTGGGAGCACTATGTGTGTAGACCTAGTGTTTCCTTCCACAAAATTTCTGACAGATTTCTTGATGAGGCTGTAATAATGTTGCATGAGGGCAAAGAAGGGAGCCAGGTCTGGCTCCAGACCAGCCAAGATGGGGGTAAAGGAAACGGGGAAGACTCTTGGACAAGACTCTCCTGGCATTTACCCGATGCCTCAGATGATAACTCTTTGTGTCCTTTTTTGTTTGGGGAAGTTAATTGCTTATCTAAGGTTATTGGTTGTCAGCAGATCCTGTAGCAAATTGGCAGCAACCATAACGAGTTCATCGGTTGCCAGCTGTGTAACTCCTGCACATGGCAATGGTGAGAGAGTTGTGTCATCCCTTCCTGTGTAATCATTGTGCACACCAAAATACCATATTCACCATGTTGCTGATAAACCAGACTTCTTCATAGTGTGTTGCTTTATGTAAGAAAAAGCTAACTAGCTTGGCTATGGACAGGGTATCTCTTTTTTTTTCTTTCCTCGATACTGTCAGTTGAATCTCAAGCCTTCACACTGAACTAGTCTTAGCCATGTGTGTGTGTGTGTGTGTGTGTGTGGGTGTGGGTGTGGGTGTGGGTGTGGGTGTGGGTGTGTGTTTGAAACAAGGTCTAGCCAAGTCGCTAAGTTGTGCAGGCAGGGCTCAAATTTGTGATCCTGTTGCTGCAACTTCCCAGAGTACTAGGCTTTTAAGCATGCATTACTATGTCTGTTGGGAAAGGAGGTTTTTAGGTGAACAGAATGCATTGAATAAATTGCTTTTATTTCTACTAGTTCAAAGAGTTAGCATGTCTCTGAAGAGTCAGTAGTTTACTTTCCTTTCCAACAGTAGAGTCAGATCTACTAAAATCAATTGTTCACCTACCTTTCGGTTTATAAGAAAATAGGAGGTATGTGAGAACTGCATCTCAGGGCAGTCACACTGTGCTACAAGACATTTGTTACTTTACAAGGAAAAATATCTTCACTAATGTTTTAGTTGCCTTTATCTCATTGCCGTAACTCAGTACCCGACATGCACATATTAGGAGAGGAAAAGTTTATTTTAGCACACAGTTTCAGAAAGTCACAGTCCATTCTGGGGCAGCCAGCAACAGTGGAAGCACGTGGTGGAGATGGAGGTGGAGGCAATTCCTCACAGTAATACAAACACTAAGCCAAGTCCCAGAGGACAGGAGAAAGTAGCATATGCTCTTCCAGGTTCTAGCCCAGGGCTCCTCCCCATCCAGTCCAACCTCAGAGTTCCACTCCTTCCAGGTTTAAGCTTCTAATCCACCACACATGGTATCCTCTAATCCCCCACAGCCTGTAATCTATAACCTACCACATACCTGTCTTCTACCGCATTCTCATAATCCTCTCCTCTAGACCAGGCATCCATTTCCTAACCATACTGGTTAACATCCATATATGTGAATCTTTGGGGGAACCTTCCAGATGCAAACCACAATAACTAAGAAGGAGAAAAGACTATGTCAGGTTTCGGAACCGATTTCACCTTATTGTGAAGCCTGTCTGTGGAGATGCCAAATCCTCTTCTCACTGTGCTTCTCTTAGAATACCATTCCCATACAGTCAAGTGTAGTCTGCATTAGATATTGAAAAAAAGAGATGCTGTCCAGATGATGCAGAATTCCTTGTAAATTAGAAGGCAGTGATGATTTCAAAGTGGAAACCTGGCAGCTTAGTTCTAGTTGTTTTGGCTTTTGTTTGATTCCCTGTTTTAATGGCAACGAGTTATACTGTTGGGTTATGTTACCATTTTATTAAAGGTTAATTGATCTCTCTGTGCCTACAGCCCTTGGGATGGGTTGTCTGCCTGTGGTCATGAGTACTCAACCTCACCATCCAGGGAAGCGGTCATCAATAGGCTCATTGTTCTATGGGTTCTGGACTCTACTTCCCTCATTTCATTTCTCTCTGGAGATTGAACCTCCGAGCTTTTGCACTGAACCTCCGAGCTTTTGCACTGAGCTACCTATATCTCCAGCCTTTTTTCTTTTTAATAGTGGTATTGTGTGATTTAATTATTGTGGTTTGGATCTGGAATGTCCCCCAAAAGTCTCATGTATTTAAATATTATGGATTTTCTATGAAATCTTGTGCTGTTGGGAGACTGGAGTCTAGTCTGGAGGGTGGATTACAGGCATGTAAGTTAGATTACAAGCATGTAGTGGGGGCTTACCACACCTTTCACACCTGAATCCAGGAGGGAATTATCACTGGGGTGAGACCTGGAAGTATATATACATTGCTGCCTTCCCCTTGGGAGAGATGGGACTTTATGGGACTTGGCTTCCTGTTTGTAATGTCATGAGAAGCTGTGTCCACCTCTGTTTTTGCCATGTACATCCACTGTTGCTGGCTGCCCCCGAGTGGACTCTCTGACCTTCTGACTCTGTGAGTTAAAAATAAACCTTTCCTTCCCAAAATTTGTGAATGTCAGGTATTGAATCACAGCAACAAAAAAGTAGGGTAATAATCTATGTTCCTGATAGCTGAATTTACTTTGTTTCCCTACAACTGATCACAGTGAAAATAAGAAAGGTAGAGAGAATGATTTGTAGGAATACAAGTGAAGAAAATAGTGGCGGTAAAGAGTTATGTCAGAATTTGTTACTTTTTGATTCAAATTTTGCTCCAAAATCAGGGTAACTACTGTTACATGGTGGTGTTGGCTTTATAGGAGAAAGGCTGTTGCTCAGAGCAAATGGAAGTTGTTTGCTAGTGATGGTCTACCAAGTGACATGAAAGGCACCAGGTGTCTTCTTCCCAGTGCTGGAGTCTACGGTGTGTTTCGTAACCACAGAGAGAGAATTTGGGAGGCTGAGGAGATAAGGGTAGTACAGGTATAATTGTGTTTATTACATGATGCAGGCATTTTAAGCTGAAAGTATGTTAAGCACATTGTCTGGGAAGTGTGGGATCTAGAAAGGCCAGGCGACACAGGATTTATGCTGTGGTAGAGTGTGGCACTGGGCAATGTGGTCTAGTACTACATTGTGGTTTGTGAACCACACTCATAAACCACAATTATGGATTAAAAGAAGTAGAAACTCATTGTAAAAACAGCTCATTGTAATAGAATTTAGGAAGGACTCTGACTTACCTACTGGCCCGTCTTTGGGAGCAAAGGTGGGTGGTTTTGGTCATCCATCCATTAAGTCAGTTTGATGTTGATTAGAGGCAGCGTTGTTTCTAGTTCTTCTGGAAGATTCTCAGAGAGATTCTGCTGTTCCTGTACTGACCAAAGCCATTTCTGTGAGGTTTGGTGGTATGAGTTGTTTCTGGAAGGACGACTTGACTGAAAGCCGGTGTATGTTGTTGTGAGAAAGATTTCATCAGACTAGAAGCTATGGCTTTTGTGAATACATGGCTAAAAAACTATTTGAAGAAAAAAACAATTTTAATAACCCTTTAGTAATTGTTTTTCTTCCGTACCACAAAATGGGATGAATCCTGTTCTTTCACATCTCTACTTCTTTGTTTGCATAGCTCCCTTTTTCTGAAATATTCTTTCTCCCTCTCTTTCTTCTTCCTTCTCTCCCCAAAACACACAGTGTTGGAAAGCTCTAAGTGTGTGTCTCCTAAAGGGATTCATTCCTATTTTACCTACCTGTGGGTTCTCCCCAGTTCCTGCAGGCAGAATTATTTTCCTTTCATTTGTTGTTTTAAATCCCAGGGTCTCAGTGTGATGGTTCTGTGTAGGACTGTTTCTTCTGCTCCACTGTGAATTCTTTGACTCTTGGGGCTTTGGCCTGTTAAGGAGTTCGGACGAATGTGTGGACGAGGGAACAAGTGAATGAATAGACAACTCCTGCCACGTGGATTTGCTGGGACTGATGAGCATGACAGTTAGTGAAACATGATGATAGACTTAGGCATGGGCATGCCCTGTGATCTGTGGCAGACATTCACTTGACACTTGTCAGACTCCCAGCATTTTAACATTGGGGCTGGATACTTTTTGTTGTGGGGTGATTGTTTTGTGCCCTGTGGGATACTTAGTAGCAGTAGTAGTAGTGGACTCTGTCCATTGGATGCCAGGTACTGTAGTTGTGACAATTAGAGATGTCTTCAAACACTCCCAAATGTCACTAGGGAGGCTTAATCACTCCCGATGAGATAAGCACTGTACCAGACCCTGTCTTAGTCACTTTCTCATCGCTGGGCCACAATATTTGACACCCATATTTTAAGGGAGGAAAGGTTTATTTTAGCTCACATTTCAGAAATCTCAGTTCATTCATTGGTGGCCAGCAGTGGTGGAAGGGCATGGTGGAAGCTTAGCTAGAGAGAGGCTGTTCACAGCATGGCAAGACAGGAAGAAGAAGGAGTGAGGGACAGGAGCTAGCAAGGAAGTTATGTCTTACTAGAGATCTGCCCTTTCTGGGTCATGCCTCAGTGATCTGCCCCTTCTGAACAGGCTCTACCTCTTAGCAGTACAGAAAATCAGTGCATTAACCCCTGTGATTAAGTCACATTCCAAACACCTGAGGCATTTGGGATCATTCCAAATCCAAACCAGAACAGATTCTTTTTAGCGTGTAGGTAGGGCCATATGACTGGTTCTCACCCCTGGCGTGTGTATAGATATGACAGGCAGGCAGAGTGGGAAGCTTTCCATATTTATTCTCCTTCAGATCTGCTACTGAGTTGTAGGGGGTCTACTGGAGCTCTCTGAAGCCTGAAGACACGGGTGGAAAACATCCACCCCTTGAGCTAGTGTGGCTAGTGAAATCATTTGATTTTGCCTGGCCAAGGCATTAAGGGTGAGTTAATTACATGTTTTATCAAATATAGTAGGCTAGGGTCTGAAGGACTAGTTCAGCAGTGAAACACTTGCCTAGCAACCTCAAGACCCTGAGTTGATTCCCCAGCACCAAATAAGCAGGGCGTGGTGGCACATGCCTGTTGTCTCAGTACTCAAGAGGCTGAGGCAGGAGGATTTCCTGAGTTTGAGGCCAGCCTGCGCTATGTAGTAAGTTCAGGACTAGTCTGGACTACAGAGCAAGAGCAAGACGCTGTCTTTAAAAAAAAAAAAAGAATAGGCTAATTTTTAAGTTGATCATTTTGTATGGCCCTCAAGTGATGTCTTAAATATCCACGTAGCCCTTGATGGAAAAAGGGTTTCCCACCCTTGCCCTAGGGTATGGAGGAGCCACAAGATGCACGGAGTCTGGGTCCCTTAGTGACTGTGGGGAGCAAAGCCTCCCATTACACAGCAGCCCTGGAATAATGTGAGGAAGAGAGAAACTGTTCCTGCATTAGGCCATTGAGATTTTGGGGTGTTCCTTTTGGCAGTCAGTCTACTCTAACCTTTTCTGGCACTTGGGATTGAAAGGATGTAGCCAAAGTAGCCATGCTAGTATTCTAGGTATTCTAGGTATGTGTAATTGGGATTCTAGACAAAAACAGAAAAAAAAAAGAACAGTTTTTGTAGCTTGTACTAAAGTGGTGTTAGCCTTATTGCTATAATTCTTGTAATTTCTGTCTTATCTAAAATTAAGATGATAAAATGTGAATTTACTTTTCCAATCATTAATGTTTTTGACATGTGAATAACAAGCAGCTTTGAGCTATAAATACTTTTGGTAAGAAGTAATAAAATATCAAGTATACTAGCAGTTTTTATTTCACTGTGTTTATTTATGTGTTGGTAGCACAAGATCGAGTTGAGATGTTTGTAGCAATATATGCTGAATGCGTTTTAACCTTTTTTGGGAAAAATGGCAGATGTTGATACCCGTCAGTCACAGCTGTTCCCCACATCATTAATAAATAAAGCCCAGTACGATAGGACAGTCTTTGAAATGGACTCTTCTATGCCGAATGTTGTGGATTACTGTCCTTTACAAAGCTGAACCCTAAAGCTTGCTTATCAGAGTAAATTCAACGTACAATTCTAGATTTCCTTTTTGCAGCAACTAATTATATTTGTGGTTGTGGCTGCGCAGAACTACTGACCAAAATGCATATGTCAAATGGTCGACTTCCTTTGGCACCTGTCTGGATGATGACAGCCGAGTTGTTTGTGGGAGACAGGGCTATTTGTGGACCAGCCTGTAGGTGGCTGAAAGCTCTGTGTCCATCTCGGTGGTCTTGGGTGCCTGCTGTGTTGGCACGGATGCAGCCCATTGTGCACAGAGGCCACCCCAGTACATTCCACCCTCCCTGACTGTCAGTCAGTCAGAACCCTTGCCCGGAAATAGAATGCATCTGGCCTGATGGTGATAAGACAGTGAAGTCTCTCTAGTAAAACTCCTGTGAGGCACCTTAACTATCAAGTGACTGATTCTTGTGGCTTTTTCCTCCCACATAAAACATTGTCATGGTAGTAAAAATAAGAATAGCTAACACAGCACCAATTTATGTGCAAAGCTCTTAAGTGTTTTGCACATGATATGTGCACAATCCTAACTCCTATCCTACAGTGAAAGCCAGAAAGTGCCATTAATATCTATGTTGTACAGTTGATGAAAATGAGGCACAAAGAGGCTAAATGACCTCCAAGGTCACAGATAGGCACTGAGGGGCTTAATCACTCTCCCAACATTACTTAGAAAGTCAAAGGCAGAGTTGGAAGTGGAACCAGATAAAGCCAGCTGCAGAGTGGATGGAACAGGCCTTTGTAAAGGTGGCCTCAACGTTTCCATTCTGTTAATGGTACCCCTCTTGTCTGAGATTTTCTGTATTTTTATCACTTCAACTAATGTCTGATCATTAAAAAGGTACTGGTATTATTGCTTTATTTTTGTAACTTAGCTGTCACCTGACTCTTCTATTGTCTAGCACTTGGCATGGTACTTCATGTAGGAGCATGCCAATTAGTGTGTTGATTTGATTATTTTTATATCAAGAGGTTACCTTGCAGGAGTAGGAACTTAGACAAAAGGGATGTGAATGCCAGGTGGTATTGGATAAAGCAGTATTGTTGTTTAGAGGGACAAAGATTATTTCCTGCTAGAGGACTTACGATGGCTTCCTGGAAAAACTGACATCTGACAACATCTGTGAGGAGTGGGTAGTAAATTACTGGGCCGTATGGGCAGGAAGGAATGGAATACCCAGTGCAGTCGGCAGACCAGCAGCCGTGTGGTGGGGTGCGAGGGTGGGTCTTATCCTCTAACAGTAAATAATGTGTTACGACTGGAGCATTATGGGAGTGGACCTCGAAAGAGAATTCTAAAGCTTGATGGGCAGGAAGCCATTGATGGTTTGGGACTTGTTAGCAAGTATTTTTTAACTGTAAAATCACAAATCCTAAAGAATTTTAAGATTTTAAACTTTACTTAAAACGTTGCGTGCTTCATACTTAAAATGTGGTTGAGATTACTGTTGTTCTTTGCTTACTCTTCTGCCAACATGGTAAACTCAAATTATGAGCATCAGTCCACCTACCACAGACTCTGAGGGAATAAAACATGTCTCCCTAACCCAGGGAAATGCTACTTGTACACTAAGGCAGGGGACAAGGTGGAGCCCCAGACAGCAGCTCCTAGGTAACTAGGCCTCACTGCAGAAAATGTCACGAAGCTGGTGGAGCTCAAAAGTAATTAGTAAACAAACTTCACAAAAGGAAAATTAAAGTCTCTGAATTCTTCAGAGCATTTTACTAATTTGTCTTAATAAATGCAGTTTCATTCTGTGTATTCATGATCACTGCTTATGCCATGCTAAGTGAATTTTGCCTAATTAAGTTAATTTTAGAAACAAACTAAATTCAGATTCCTACTATTGTTGTATCTATTAGAGGCTAAGCATTGTTTTAACTCCTGAAACATTCCTTGACATCTTAAAAAAGACAAATCTACAGACACTTGCCTCATCACTGCAGCTTTCTTATTGCCAGATTCTTGCAGAGCTTTAACTGACCAAAGCAAAGAATGGGTCCAGGTGGTCGTTCGCACTCCGTGGTGAGCACCAGCTCAGGAGACTCAGGGCCTGGGTTAGATCCCCAGGGCAGAAAAAAAGCAAAGTCAGTTTGTCTTGAGTAGTAGATGCTTATAAACTAGGCAAACACCTTCAGCTTCTGCTTACAGACACAGAATTCTGTTATCAAAGATAAAAGCTTCTTTTCTTTTTTCTTTTTCATTTTTTAATTGAGACAGGGTCTTCCTCTATAGCTTAGGCTGCTCTCATCAGCCTACCCTGGGCCTTCTCCAAATAGGCTGTGCCACTAACCAGCTAAAAAAGTTGCTTAATGATGCAGGCTTCAATCAACCAGGACCAGTGAACGCTATATACAAAATAATGCCAAGGATTTTTCTTTTTAATTATATTAGTACAGTTGTTAAAGAGATTGCGAACTAGTTAGAGATATAAGATACCTGTTCATACCAACATTTCCTAGTGAAAAGAGTAAGCTAGGTTCCTGAGTGCACAGATGGATCAGAGGGTATAACCTTCAAAGAACCCTCAGCAATGATGGTACAGGTTCAGCAACGGGCCAGACCCAGGACCCAGGCTAAGATTTGCAAGAAAGTCATCTTGGAAGCAACAGAAGTCATTTTTAGCTGGAAATCATTTAGGATTTGGAAAGACTAAGGTACTCTGGAATATGGAAGAAAGTTAGGATTTGAAAAGAACATTGGAAGAAGGGACTGGAGGGCATTCCAAATGAGCCGATGGCTTAGACATCATCTGAGTGAGAAGACTGGAAGGAGAAAGGCTCGTTCAATAAGATTTTCTCTGTTCTAGGCAGGGCCTCATATGTAACAGGCCCTATGCACAGTCCGTAACATACTGTACATCTAGGAGAAACCATAACCAATTTGGGAATAATAAGCATAAAGTAAGCTACACCATAAATTTAAGTAACTCTCACTGTTAAATTTCAGTGCATGTAACTGTCCTCCATTGCAGAAAACAATTGTTTTCCTCCATTGCAGAAAACAATTGTCATTTTAGCCTTGACCACCCTTTTGAACTATGCCCTTCCAAGGCCAGCTTTTTCGACAATCTCTCACCCTGCTGGCAGTCATGATTGAGCCTCAGATTCCTACAGACCATTAGGACACGGACACTCTCAGGTACAACTCTGGCCTCTCTAGTGAATGACATTGCCAAAGTGAACTCCTGACTTCCCCAAATCTGGCTTCATTTAACCCAATTAACTCATACCTCAATCTTAACTATCCATTTATCTTCACTTCTCATTCAGTCAAACTCCACATTCTACTAATCTCATCTCTGAGTGTTTCCGTATTCGCTCACCTTTCCCACCCTTACCACTTTCACTTGGGCTCAGGTCTTCGCTACATCTTGTCTGGACCCCATGGTCTCTCCGTCTTTATCCCTTACAGTTTCTAGCCACAGTGATCCTGCTGGATTAAGCTTCCACAAACAGCTTGACAGTCACATACTCCCCCACACACTTGGTAATAAATAATTTCCAAGCACTTTACATATGTACATACTAGTACATATGTTACCCAGATTAATTGTAAAAATAACTTAAGAATAGGTGATGCTTTTTGGGTAGAAAAGTAGAGGGTACAGTGATGTCCTGTAGCCCACTTGAGCTGTTCTAGTAAGTGGCAAAACTGGGGTGAAAACCATGAGACAGGTCAGCAGTAGCACTGACACATGATTCCTTTCAAAGCAGTGGCAGTGGTTATACAAGCACCAATAAAAAAGAAGCTGGTACCAGAAACAGTGAGCCTACAATGATCTGTAGTAATTATTTGCTCATCACAAAGATGAACATAGTATTCAGAAAATTAAATAGGAATATTTTTGAGGTTTTAGTCCTAGCCACTTGTTACTCCAGTAATAATAGAGTTGTAATTAATTTTCTTATTGGCTATTTTGTTTCTACACCAGAAATTCATCTGGAAATTATAGTGCAACAAATGGCTGCTAAAATCATGATAGTGGTAATTATATCAATGACATAATTGTGGAAGTAGAGGATAATGAGGTTATTTTGGAGGAAGTCTGATTCAGTAGAGTAGCAAATGTTTTTCAAATGTAGGGCAAGCCAGAGAGGAAAGAGGCCTAATTATGGATTTGTAAAAATATCATGGTAATGGGTGGATTTTAGGAATACTTCGGAGACTAAAATTTGAGCTGCCAGGGCTGGGTTAGTTTGAAGATTTTTTTTTTTTTTTTTTTGAGACTGGGTCTTGCTCTATGGTTCAGGCTGGTCCTGAGCTCACTTAGGTTGCTCCAAACTCCCAGCAATCCTCCTGCCTCAGCCTCCTGAGTGCTGGGATTACAGGTACATTTTGGTTTGGATCTGGAATGTCCCCCAAAAGTCTCATGTATTTGGACGTTATGGATTATCTCTGGAACCATATGCTGTTAGGAGATGGGGCCTGTTCTGGAAAGTGGATTATGAGTGTGGAATGGATTATAGGTGTGTGGTGGAAGACTGGGGTATGGAAGATTGTAGATTACAGGTATGTGGATTAGATTATCTATGATTCCACGTGTGTGGTAGATTATAGATTACAGGCGTATGGTGGGGCTTAAACCTGGAAGGGGTGGAACACTGGCAGGACCCAGAAGGGGTGGGTCCCAGGTACAGGCCCTGGAAGGATGGATGGCTACTTCCTTCCTTCCTTCTGGGATCTGGCTTGCCTTTCTGTTTGCAGTGCATGAGGAGCTGTCTCCACCTCCACCCTGTGCTTCACGGTTGCCAGCTGCCTATGAATCGACTGTGACCTTGTGAAACTGTGAGCTAAAATAAACTTTTTCTCCCCTAATTTTTGCATGCTGTGTATTCAGTCACAACAGTGAAAAAGTAAGACAAGGTGAATACCAGCACACCTGGCTAATTTTTATGTGGTGTTGGGGAATCGAACTATACCCTAGCCTAGCTCTCAGAGTATTTAACTAGACACTCAAGTTGATTAGCTGTATTTTGGGCTCTGATAGTGAGTTTTCCATGAACAGTGTTAGTGTCTTGCCTGTTGTTCTGTGAGGTCGCCATAACATGAGGAGAGACTTTAGCCAACAGCTTTGCTACCCTTCCTAGTACAAGATTCCTTCTTGAGGTCTTCTCAAGGTTTCCTTTTTTTAGCATATCACATCCCTTTCCGTTTCCCGTGCTCTCACCCTACCCCCATGTCTCCTTTCCCTCTTCACAAAGTCCTCCTTCCCACTTTCTTCGATCTCTCTTTTACTTTTGGTATGGCTTGGTTTTCTCATGTTAGAGAAACCATATGCCATTGAACTTCCTGTGTCTGATTCATTCCCTGAAGCATGATGATCTCCAGGTGTGCCCATCTTCAAGGTTAACTCGCCACAAACTCATGTTGGTCTCAGACACTTAGCACCCCCAATACGTTATTCCCCTTTTGTAATTAGGAAAAACCTGGGACTAATAAAAATCACTCAGTAGACCCAGGCCCCCAGGGTGGGCTTTTAGTTATCCCTGGTAGAACAAGCTGTCCTGTTCATGATTTGGGAATCCAGCTTGGCTTCCCGAGGGCCTGGGCCACATGCTGCTGGACTCTGAAGTTCCAGTCCAAGGTCTGCGGAAGATTCGTGTTTTTACCATTAAATAGTCATTTCTTGAGATATATTGAAAAACAACAGGAGCCTTGTTCTCTTGATGAGCTGAGGATGACATGCCCTCTCTGCTTATCATCCTTGTGAACCTGAGTAAATTACCCAGCTGATCTGATCCTTCCTGTCCTCATTTAAGATGAAGCCAGCCATTCCTGTCTCAGGAGCTCTTGGGGAGACTTGACACTGACGGCGCCTGGGCCGGAACACTTGCGAGGTGCCTGGTGCTGCTATTCATGGTGCATGTGACGTCTGCAGAACTCTCAGAATGGTCTGAGGCAGGAACCAGAGCAACCCGGAGATGTGAGACGATGGTCAGAAACTGGTATGGAGACTATCTGGTTAAAAACCACCAGTTTCTTTTGGGTTTTCTGTCCCTGAGCCCCGTGTGGAATGACAGTGCTCTTATGAGGAATGATACACTATATCAGGTCACAGGAACTAATGACTTAGGTGAAGAATGGTCCACCTGGGAAGCAGGTGCAGGGCCTTTAAAAATATTGAAACCCAAGGTGGAGCCGGAACTCTCTGTCCCCAGTGGACTGCAGTGAGACTTGGGGCTGGGGGTTGTGTGACCAACTGGGGGCACCTCGGAACAGGCCCCTGAGAGATAGTAGGGTGCTCCATTCTGTCCAGGCCCTTTTGCTGGAGCTGGCCCCATCCCCAGTCCTCAATTTTTGTTGGACCTAAGAGGGGAGATAGATATACAACCATGGAAAGAAAATGGGACTTTGAAAATAGTTTTTTTTTTTTTTTTTTGGTTAACCTTAAAAGAGGTTTACCTTTCTCTCCACATCTTAAAACAGGAGGAGGGGGTGGGAGAAGAAGTCTTGAAGCAAAACCTAAAGGGTGTGGAATTTGGGCCAAGACACGAACACTTAGCCAGTTCTGGAGTAACTGAGTTGGCAGAGATATGAAGTCTTTTCGTAAGGGACAGACAGTCGGAGGTAGGTGGCAGGCGTGGTTCCCCTCTTTCTTCCTGGGTTGGAGGAGAGCTGATGCCAGCACAAGCCCAGACTTTAAAAAAAGCCACACAGGAGGTGCAGGCAGGAAATGTACGAGACATGAAGATTTGCACAAATGCGTGTTTCTTGTATATTTTTAATAATGAGCCCCACCCTCAGATGCAGCAGCCAGCAGCGCCTGATCTCAGCAGCGGTGGGATTTGACCTCCAGAGGTTTGGGCCCGCTGCAGCCTCTTTATTATAATCCTAAAAGCAGGGGATTAGTGACAAATGTGGGCGCAGTGAAATAATATTCCCCCAAGTTATTCACATTTTCGTTATTAAAAACTAACATTTCCGTATTCCTACATCGTTTTTTTTTTCCTCAGGCAAGGGAGAGATTTGGAGGGAATGGGCACACCTGCCTGGGTACACCAGGTGTGTGGTGAGCTGGACGCGTCTGCCTTTGCGTCCCTCCGTGGATTGAGTTCACAGTGAGCCAGCGTGATGAAATGTACGAGCCTTTATCAGAAAAAGCAAATGCTCCTGCTACATCCCCACCGCACGATTTCTGTCCTGGTTTCCCGTCCACAGGACACCTGCTCATGAGCATCCTCATTTTATCTCTGTGACATTGTTGTGCCAAGTCCCCGGATGCAGAGGTCATTGGTGGGAGCGACTTGCCTGAGGTCACAGAGATAATATACTTCCAGATGTGGGATGTGTGCGCACGTGCACGCACGTGGATTTTCCTTTCATGAGAGTTCTGGGTGCAACATGCCACTGCATACTTTATTGAAGGTGTGAATGTGAAGTCAGCCTAAACAAACGCGTGCAATCGGCTGGGACCTTTTACGCCGAGTTCTTCCCAGTGACGCAGTCTGCTAAGGGCGAGGAGGCAGGGTCTCTGTGAGCCACGTCGGTTCAAAGCAGGAGGCTTTTTTTTTTTTTCCCTGTGACCTAGAAGATGGATCTTTACTGGTGACCAGTTACATTGGAATTATTCGGAAGTATGAATAGAAAAAAAGACCCTGATATCATTTGGCCCTAACCTACTAGTTTTGTATAGGGTTAGCAGTCACTAATTAGGGTTTGGGGGTTATTAAAATTGGTAAGACTGGGCAATGAGCTGGTGTAGTGGTGCACACCTGGAGTCCCCGCACTCTGAAAGACTGAGATGAGGGATTTCAAGTGTGAGCTCAGCCTGGGCAACCTACTGATTTAACAAGACATTGTCTCAAAAAAGGGGGCACTGGGAATGTAGCCCAGTGCAAACGTTTAATGCGTTCAACTTCCAGTACTACTCACTCATCTCTCAAGATTGGGTATTACTTTAGATTATCCACAACATAAAGAAATGGGGAGCTTAGGAAATTTATGAAACATACAAGGTTACCTTCAGGCTGTTAAATTGTTCTAAGTATCTTTTCTGAGAGTCACAAATGCTTATGAGAAATCTGTGTTTTTCACAAACAGCACGTGTGTTTTAGTTATTACATTAGATTATTAATGTGGGAACCATGAGGACTTGCTATTAGTCTAACTTTCTGGCACCTGCAGAGTTTGTGGGTGCTGTCAGTCTGTTCATGAAGTTGTTTTTGTCATGCTTGTCCCTGACTTTGCTACCTCTTCTTCTGATCTACGTCTTTGCTGCGTGTCACTGCAGAGCAAAATAATGATTTGTACTTTGCAATTGTTTACTGGGTGGCTTCAAAGTCCCTTTGAAAACTCATACTCAACTTAGTGATCTAGGGAGTCCCTCCATATGCCCAGGACAGTAAGTGTCCTGTAGGATCTACTGAGGGGTGACTGGGCTTGACTCACTTTTTTCTCCAGCTCTCTGAGCTGATGCTGAGCAGGTATAGCTGATCTTGAGATTGGATTATGAATAAACTGGAAGAAAGAGGAATATTAGGGAATATTTCAAAAATACATTTCCCTGGGAGAAAAGCCATTGCCGTTCCTAACCCTTGTGTACATTGCAAACCAGTAGCAACTACTGCAGGCTGCTTGGCCGCCTGCAGCTCGCTCTGCACATGTGTCCTGCCCCAGGGTAAGTGGCAGGGCTCATGGGAAACCCTGCTCTTTGAGTGACAGAATCACCTTGCATAGGGTTTCAGAGGGAACCAAGTACCCTCCTTGCCCCCAGGAGGCTGGTTACATTCTAAGACGGCGAGCAAAGTTGATTTAATATGACATTTTAGCAAGCATATGAGTTTACACTTAATTGATACAATAATAGAGTTGCATTTATGTGCATTTTGTATAGTTTTTGCAGAATATGGAGCTCCCCCTAGAATTAAAGTGCACTGGGCATTGTGGGCATTTTATGAGATTTAGGAGCACTCTTTTATGTTTTAGGTGATTACTGTAATTTGCCTTTCCTGCTGCCTTGCTGGCGATATTGGTGGGTGATGTGACGTGGAATTCGTGTTCAGAAGTGAGTGTCTATTGGTAGGATGGGCGCTATAGAGGATGCAGCCTGCTCGGATAACAGATCCACTCCCTCATTAAAATACAAAATGTCCCAAAGTTCTTCCAAATGTATCATTGTTCCCTTTCCTTCCCCCAGGGCACAGCAGTGAAAACCAGCCTGAGTTGAAGATTGTTTGTCATCTCTTTGCTTTGGTCATGTCAGGAACTCTAGAAGTTTCCACTCTAAGGATTGTGTCTTGTCGGTTTTAGATTGTGACTGCCTTGCTTCCCTGGCCCCATGGCCAGAGAGCATCCCTGTGTTACCTCTTCCTGGGCTATAATGTTTGATGCTGGGCAGGGGAAAAAGTATCTGACAGAGCCTTTAGAAAGTCTGTGTAAGAGGCTGGAGGAATAGCTTAGCGGTTAAGGTGCTTACCTAGCAAGCGCTCAGTACTCGAGTTCAATTTCCCAGCACATAAGATCGGTGTGGTGGTGCGTGCCTCTTATCCTAGCACTTGGGAGGCTGAGACAAGAGGATTGCTGTGTGTTCAAGGGCAGCCTAGACTATAGCATGATATCCTGTTTCAAAGAAAAAAAAAAGAATCCACATAAGCCCCTTCCTATGTTTCTACTCATACTCTCAAGGGACCTAACTCTCATTTTGAGACATGGCCTTAAGTCTGTTTTCTGTTCTTTGTTCTTGTAAATTTCACTGACTTGCCATAGGGCATTCTTAGTGGCATAGAACAGACCCTTTCACCCATGCCCCTGCTAAACAGCAGGGATAAAGGGCAGCGAGAGGGAAGGTCAGAGCTGAGACCTGGGAGAAGGGCATACCCCAGTGTCAGCCCCAGTGTTCGTAGGAAGTAGTGAGTGGTGGACAAAAATATGTTGTGCGCTATGGGAGCACACAGGGAAGAGAAGGCGCATGGAGGGAACGGTGAGAACCTTTGGGGCAGAGACAGAGGAAACAGCTTGTACGGGTAGTTTGGGAAAGGAGGAGGCAGGACAGATGGACAGTGCTGGTCAAATGCGGTTGGAAACGTACTGGTCACTGAAGGACCCACAGACCTGCGGGGAGAATAGGGCTCACTCCATTGGTAATAACCAGTAAAACATTGGAAGCAGTGATGGGGCATCAGATGGCACCAAGCGCAGACACGTGGGCAGAGAGTGTGGGCGTGAATCGTGGCTTTGCAGTTGCTTGCTGTCCCCTGGGCAAGTGTTACGATAGTCTTTGCCGCCAGCTCCTGGTCTGCAGTGTGGAGGTGATGAAGGCGTTCTGAGGCTGAATTACTGTGTCTTCCCACTCCCCGAGGGTCACACTGCTGCATTCTATTGTATTTCGGTTGTGGTAGGGGGGTTGAATTCTGAGGTTCTGCACTGATCTACTTCCCTAGCTCCCCCCACCTCTTTTGAGATAGGGTCTCACAGATTTGTACAGGTGGAACTCAAACTTTTGATTCTCCTGCCTTAGCTTCCCAGAGTACTGGGATTACAGACTCAAATCACCATGCTTGGCATTCTGACTTGTTATTTAGAATGATTATACTACGGGAAAGATTGGAGACCAGGGGGTCTGGTCTGCAGGTCTTTTTGTGAGACTGGGCAGTGGTTCCCAGGCAAGGAGGCTCTGTGCCGCATCGGCCTCTCAGCTCCTTGGGAATCAGGGGCTGTGGTAAGGAACGTCCTTGCTACTCCTCCAAAGCTTCACAGCCATGAACCAGGTGGTGGTAGAAACATACCTGAGAGATTTGAGACTAACTGGGCTTGGAAAAGTGTAGGAGGCATTGTACCTTTCATTTTAAATGTGGTTCTGCTAGTGTCCACTGATGAAGCAGAGATACATAATTGAACCCTAGCTAGCCAGCCTTCCTGGCACATTAAGAGAAAATTGCTATTTTCCTAGAGTTTTATGAAGGCTTTAGGTAGGTTTCTTGGGAGTTTGGAACAGATATTACAGCAATATTGGCCTTTACCTTAAAACTCTTCTGGGCTGTGTGTCTAAAGTCTAATGTTGAAAAACCTTTTGAGGCACAGAAGAGTGAGTTCATTATGAATCTCTTTGTGGCAATAGAGACTAGGTACTAAATTCCACAACGGGATGGAGGCTGCTAGCAGGGGATTATCTAGGACTTGGGTTTAGCAGTCTGCAAAACAATTCAAAAAAGTCTATAAAGGCGCGGGGGGTGGGGGGAGGGAGCAGTGCTGCTTTTTTGTGCTGCCAACCAGGTTTGTCACATGGATTAGTAATTCAGATAGGAGCAGTCATGAATCATGGCTTTAGAGTTTCGCATTTAATTTTATCCTGGAAGCAATTTCCTTTCAAATTCTCGAGCTGTGGTTATCATTAATGAATTAAACATTACGAAACCCAGAGAACTACTAATTCATTTTGAAATAAGTAGACATTTAAATCTGAAAAAGAAACCTTAAATTTTTTCAGTGGTGTTTAATATTTTCAAGCTGACAAAATGTGGGATGGCATTTTGTCGGTGGAGTTTTTCAGAATGGCTAATGGTAGTCATGGGGTAGGTGTGCCTGAAACTTGGCTGCAGGTTTAGGCTATGATATTATGAAGTAGTAACACAAGGTGAGATTGTAAAATATCATGAATATTTAAATTGTAAAAATTATTATAATAAAAAACACGTGACAGTTAATTCCCGTTCAAGTATTCCCCTTCCCTTTGAGCGCACTCATCCCATTTTTCCTTGCCAGTTTCTGAAGCAGTTGTGGAATTTCTCCTTTATGAGTACCATTAGCTGTGCTGTCATGGCAGCCTCAGTTGATTCAAAATGTTTATATTCTGTGGTCATTTTGACTTTGGAGAAGGGCCAGAGATGGCCATAGTACCAGATTGATTAAATAAGGTGAACAAGGACCTGGTATAATGTTTTTATAGACCTGCTTTTTCATTGCATGGCACTCAGCAGTATTATTCACTGAATTTTTGATCGCCCCTTGTAAAGATGCTTGTGAAGGAGGCCTTTCCTCACTTCAGAAAGCATGGCAAGATGAATGGCATAAGTGAGGAGGAGTATTTTCAGGTGGATTAGTTGACAATGTGCCTTATACACAAAATCTTTGAAAAAATTTTTCAGTGTTCACCATATTTTTGATAGCATTTCCTATTTGGTCTTCAATCCCAGTTCTTGCACAGAGGTCCTAAAATTCTTGTGATTTCCTGAGTGACTGGAGTAACAGGACGGTCTTTGATAATTTATTGGGTCTTTGTTCCTGGTTCTAGCCATAGAGCTTCCAAATTCTTGAATTATGGGAGTGAGAATAAGGACTTTTGATATTTGTAATGAGTTGCAGTGAGCTTGTGCTAATGAACTGATTCTTGCTGCATCTTTAAGGTAGAGCAGGATGAGCTGATCACGATCACGGTGGAAACAACAAATCATGTTATAGAGCCTTGAGACTTTGAGCCCCACCCATGGGTCTGCTGAAAGGGAGAAGTGCCTGAAAATTGTATTAGTCATCCATGGCCAATTGTTTAATCAACCATTTTATATACTGGAATGGCTTGTTACATTTTTGTTCCTGGGACACAGTACCCAACATTCACAATTTAAGGGAAGACAGTTTTATTTCAGCTCACAGTTTTAGGAGGTCTCAGTCAACTCATGAGCACCGGGCAGTGGTGGGAAGGGTCTGGCTGAGAAGCTGCTCAAGGCATTGCAAGAGGAAGGATCAGGGTTTGGGGAGAGGCTGGAGCAAGACTGTATTCTTCCAGGCCACACCCTCAGTAATCCACCCCTCCCCACCAGACCCTACCTCCTAACTGCATGTGAAACCTACAGATAATTCATAATAAGGCCCACGGGGGACATTCCATATCCACACCATGCATGGAATCTCCATGAGACCCTTATACATGAGGTTTGAAGGATTACAGTTGATAAGCATGTGCAGAAGCCGAGAGAGTGGAGGCCACAAGCGGGGGTGGGAGCTCTCTGTTCCTCTCTCCTCCACACCTTGCCCTCTGTATAGCTTTGTTTTGCTGTTCTGATTTGTATCCTTTATAATAAACTGGTAATAACTGTTTCTAAGCTCTATGAGCCAATGTTGTTTAGTAACTTATTGAACTTGAGAGGGTGTGGGAATCTTCAATTTATAGCCATTTAGTCAGAAGCACATGAGACTGAGGACCTGTGATTGGCATCTGAAGTGGGGGAGAGGGTCAATGTTGTGGGGCTGAGCCCTTAGCCTGTTAGGTCTATACTAACTCTGGGCAGTTAGTGTCACAATGGAGCTGATTCATTGAACACTCAGTTGGTGTCCAGGGATTTGCAGATTTGATTGTAACGAAGCCTGATGATTGGGTATTGAAGTGTTCTGTAGTTAAAAACAGATCCTACTGGCAAGGAGCATGGAACATGAAGTCGAGTTCTTTGTGACCAGTGACTGGCTGTTTTGCGGACAGAGAAAGATTAGAGTATATGGGGAAAGCAGCTGATTAGGGCAGAGATCTCCACCCTTGTTTCTTATCTCTGGTGGTTTTCAGCGTAACGCTTTCAGTCTACTCCTCTGGTGCCTGGGACATTGCTCACAGACGCTGGTCTGCCTCCTTGCAAACCCTTACTAAATATTGTTTCCCAGAAATGATTAATCTCATCGTCAGATGTCACTGGGAACCTGCTGCACCTTCTCGAATACTCTAAGTCTAGCTTTAGGAAATCGCTTCCTTGTGCAGCATGCTTGTGTGGCCAAACTGTGAGGTTATATTAGAGGAAATGAGGGGCCTGGAACCCCTATTTCTAAGTTCTTTGAAACCTTCTCGAAGAATTGGATAAGCCACCCAGAACCGGCTACTTGTTCTCTGGGCCACTGAGGAACCTGATTAGGAATTTCTCAGCTTGCTGGGCCTGGTGGCACAGGCCTTATAGTCTCAGCACTCTGGAAGGCTGAGGCAGTAGGATTGCAAGTTTGAGCCCCACCTGGGCAATTTAGCAACTTAGTGAGATCCTGTCTCAAAATTAAGACTAAAAAAAGGGTCTGGGATGTAGCTTAGTGTAAAGGTCTTGAGTTGGATCTCTAGTACCACAAAACAGGAAAATTACTCAGCTACATGGATGAGCAGGGCACTGCCCTTTTCAGGCCTCTATTGACTCAAGCAACAGTGGCAAAAAATTAAATGACATTCACTAATATTAGGTGCCAACATGGCACATGTTTATTAAAGAAACATCTCATTGGCTTTGTGGTCCCGAGAAAGAAGCTTAGTTCCTGCCACTACTCATCTGTCCAGGAAGAGATTTCCCTGAGTTGCAGGTATATTTTGACCGCAGGTAGGTGCTGGTTGACTCCCTGTGTGGGTAGAGCATGGGGGCAGCTTGTCCAGTGCCAGTGCCAGGATTATTGTGGCCTGGCACTAGAAAATGTAGATCTTGATTGGCCCTACAAAGAGTGTCAGAAGCTCAGAGAGATCCTGCCCACCCAATTTCTTCTCTATGCAATTAATTTCTGTTTTTTCCTAGTCCTAACCTCCCATGTTATTTCAATCAGTTACACAAGATCTCTTGAAGATGGAGAATAACACGATGAGAGATAATCTGAAGCATAGGAAATGTGCTCAGCCCCCCCCCCCCCCCCCCCCAAGATAATGTCCATGTAAAAGATTGGTAGGAGAACTGGTAGATAGTGTCTGTTGCAAGGTTGCTTGAAAAAGAAAATTAAGATTTCTAGACAACTTAAAAAAAAACCTAAAAGGTAATATTAGGGCTATTTCATAGCCATCTCTGCCTTTTTGAAGGGCCTCTGGATTTGTCAGCTGACCTCAGGAAGGGTTCTTGCTCTGTGGATAGGCTCTGACCCATCTGAGCCCGGCTCCTCCCGGGTAAAACAGGAGTGATGCTGCTGTCTCCTTCTCTGTTGCACACATCCTGGAGGTTGAGACGGAGGATGAAAATATTGCATCTCCTGCCTTTCTGTAACCAGAGGAGACAAGGGGAAATTGGAGGACTAGGAGGGAGGAGGAAGGCTCTGCGTGTAAGTGGAGAAGAAATCTTCAATTTCCACAGGTCCCACTCTGTCCCTTCCCCTGCTTGTTAAATCAAACCTGTAGCTTTCTTAGGAAGAAAGATTCTTTGGAGGAGCTCAGGGTCCTGACTTTTTTTCCCCAATTTTACCAAGTAGGTGACCCCCGCTGTGAAAAATGTTCCCAAGCTTAACATGTATTTTTCCTTTCTTGTTCGGTACTGCTTTCAGATCGGGAGGTTTTGTGATTTGTCTGTTTGTTTGTTTTTGTTTTGATTCCTTAGTTGCTTGCTCTTCCCTTACATTAGTAAGGGATTAGTAAGGGGCCCGGGTGGCTGAGAAAAATGCCTTCCTTGTCTTCCTGGAGCACTGATACCACAGGGTGCACAGGAAACACGCTTTCCCCAAATAGGATTCCCATAGTAGGAGTGAAGCCAGGAGATGTGGGGTTGTCCTGTTTTTTTCTACTCCATCTTGCCAACTAAACTTAATACACATTTCTTATTGAAATGGGATGTTGGCTTTTTCATTTCTGTGAAAATAGGAAATTTGCTGTATCATGATGTCTGCAAGGCAATTAATAGGTTGCTATATGCAAACTGCTGGCAGACCTCAAGTAAATATTGAGGGGGTGATCATGAGGACAGTTACTCCCTACCTTTATTTCCACAGAAGCAAGAGACTTTAGGTTGGGACAGAGAGATGCAATAAGAATGAGGTTAAAATGCAGAAGGTGCGTCGAGGAGCTGGTGTGCTTGCCTCTGGGCCTTGGAAGGAGTGAGGTAGGCTTGCCTGGTAGGAACCCTGGGTGGTGAGATGGAGGAGAGTTGAGGATGTGGACGCCTTTTGGAGTAAGAGGGAGCTATGAGAAGTTTAGGGAGATGCCTCGGAATATTTCAAGAAGTGGATGAATCTTAGACTTAGACTCCTTAGGGTACAGGAGTGTGGGGAGACAGGTCCAGATAGCTTGGGTAGAGGGACAGGCAGAGCCTGATGAGCTTCAGACCTCGAGAGCAAGGAGCCAAGAAAGGATGTCAGTGCTCAGGAGTCCAGGGCAGGAGGTCATCATTGGGCCAGCAATCACTAAGACCCAGGTGGAATCCCAGAGGGCTGTCCGTAACTACCTACTCATCTCTGCGAAAGTTAGTTTTGGAAATTGGGGTGTATTGGTATGCACGTGTCTTCCGTTTGTGTTTCACGCCGGCACAGTCACTTACCTTTCCTAGCCCTTGACTCAGGTAGCTGGTTTCATTCATTTCAGTAGATTTAGTGGCAGAGAAGACCCAAAAATATCAAGCTAAGTTCATCTGCACTACCTGAATATTGACGAGAGTTTTTTGCAGACTCTGTTTTTCTTTTTTTCTTTTTTTGCTTTATGCCCCTCCATGCCCCCTCCTGCCACAGTACTAGAAATTGGGCTCAGTATTGAGCTACTTCCCAGGGCTAGGCTTGAACTTTTGCTCCTCCTGCCTCAGGCTCCTAGAGGCCTGTGTCCCCTCCCTCTTCTTCCCCCCCCCCCCCAAAAAAAAAAAGCCTGATTATTTATAACACAGAGTAAATGCCTTATTTTGGAAAACACTCTTGAATGTAGGTGTTCATACACTTCCATGACAAATTTACTTTAAATGACTGTTGATTAGCAAGGCTCAGGCTGAAAGGGATTCTGGGATAGGCTATCATCCAAAACCAGAATGAACAAAGGCCCCATCTCCCTTTGATGGCAGGCCAAACCCAGAATGCACCCTGAACGATCAGAGCGTGGCCCTGAGACAGAAGGGTTGTCGTTCAGGGGAGGCAGCAGCAGGTTCGAGGAAGCACTGGGGCAGTAGTAATAGACAGTGGGGGATCCTAGGGCACGCTGCCGCTGGCGAAGGGAACGTGCTGTTTCGTAGCTGTGGGGCATTTGCTTCATTTTCCAGGATTCCAGACAGGGAGTGTTCCGAGGCTCTTAGGGTCCAAAAGCAAGTCCCAGGCAAAACATTTGACACCTTTACATAAAAATATATTTTCGTTCCTGAGGCTGGAGGCATCGCTCAGTGGTTAGAGCACTTGCCTAGCAAGCATAAGGACCTGGGTTTGATTCCTCAGCTCCACATAAGCTGGGCGTGGTGTTGTAAGCCTGTAATCTCAGAAGGTTGGAGGCAGAGGTGGGAGGATTGCCCTGTGCTTGAGGCTAGCCTGGCATACAGTGAGTTTAGGACCAGCCTGGACTACAGAGCAAGAATGCCTCAAAAAAAAAAAAAGAAAAGAAAAGAAAAGAAAAGAAAAGAAAAGAAAGAAAGGAAGGAAGAAAGAAAAAGAAATTTAGTTCTACCGTGAAAATAAAATCATATGATTTCAATGTGCGGCTGTCCTGGAACAGGTACTGAGATACCAGGTGTTGGCCTGGGTTTCTGTAGCTTGCGTTTGGACAAATCATTTAATTTCATTCATATATTTGCTTGTTGTGGTCCTGGGGATGAACGCAGGGCTTCATATAAGGTAGGTGAGTGTTCTACCACTGAACCACATCTCCGCCACATTTCTAACATTTTATTTTGAGTCTGGGTCTTTGACAGTTGCCCTGGCTTGCCCTGAACTAGCAATCCTCCTGCCTCAGACTCTTGAGTAGCTGGGGTTACAAGTGTGGCCGCCATGCCTCGGTGTCTCCTATCTCAAATGCTGAGTAGAAAAATGTCCACATTTTCCCCTCTCTGACAGTGTTGAGAGTAATCCTGATAGTATCTGACAACTGGCTTAGGATATAACTAGTAAGTATGAATTGTCAGTACCGAGGCAAAAAGTCAGTTTCTCTCTCCTTTGTGCCCGTTCTCCTGCATCTCTTAATTATATTCATTCCAGAGTTTGGACTGAAAAACATTAATTTCTCCTTCTTTTATCACTTAATTCATTTCAAGTGTTGTCCTGAGTCACGGCGCTGTGTGAAGATGGGCTGTGAGGAGAGGAAGGGTTGTGCATAAGGATGTTTGTAAATAATGCTTAGGTGACACGTTGTGCTAATTATGGTTATTTGAAGATGGGATTTATAGTGGGCTCTCAATTTTCCTGTCATTTTTTTCTGGGTCTTCCGCTTAAGCAAGCACGCTTGTCACAAGGAGCTCGCCGCTCAGGGAACCGAATCCCAAGAGATGTCAGCAGCTTGGGGAATCCACTTGGGTTTCCTGTGGCTTACTTTGCAGATCTCCAAGCATACAAAGATTGCGCTACACAGTCAGGGTGAATCTGAAGCCAGGAAGGGAGGGAGGAAGAAAATGCCGTCATCTAAGTAGTGCGGCTCCACCTCTGCCTCCAAGGGATGGCAGTGCTTGGGTCAGAGGGACCACCAGGCTCTGTTGGACTTTGGAGACGCTGGGATTTGCGTCCCAAAACTGTGTCCTCCCACCTCCCATCTCCTGAGCCTGTCCGTGGGCGGCTCTACTGAAGGCAGCATGCACGGGCAGCTCTCTGCTGTAGGCACGCCCCTGCAGGGGTCCCAAGCTTTGTAGCCCTGTGCTGTTTTCCAGCTTATGTGTGTTCTCCAGCATTTATTTTAAAGGTCACGGATGTTGGCTTTATTGTCATCACTTTCCTGACTGATTCAATTAGAATCTAATTTCAGATAGAAATCAGCCACTGAATTTTATTAATGGATCTTTGGGAAGCTTTTAGAGTCAGAATTGGAAAGACCTTGGAAGGCCATTGTATCCAACCTTCTCACCTTATGGATATGAACCCTGTCACCCAGAGAAGTTGAGGGAGTAGTTCAGGCTTGCACAGAAGATTAATGGCAGAGTCAAAATACCGTCGTGAAGGGAAACACCAAGTATTCCATAGATTAAGTATGTGGAATAATGAATATTTAACGGGAGTTTTCTCAATTTAGCCATTTGATTTTTGAGGATACGGTGTTGCCAAAATAATGAATTGATTTTATTACATTGATTTTATTACATTTTTATGGTTGTCTTCTGGTCAGCCAGCATTTCTAGTGATGTCACCCTTTTGGAAAACCTTTACAAACACATCGGTTTACTTTCGTGAGTTAGTGACCACAACTATCTTTTAGATATCAGGGAATCTTGCTATCCCTTAGAATTATTCCCTACATTAGCTATAATTGTGTGTCATGGTGGCTTCAGAGCACGGCTTCCACATGAGCATAAGTGACAATACATTCCAGCAGCTCCCCTTCTCCTATCATTAATTTGTTTAAAATACAACATTCTGGTTCAGATTTTTCCAGATGACCTTTCTAAGCACTGTCTGCTATTATTATGCAGTTTTTGAGATGAGTCTAGGAGTTATCTCTGGTTCAGGAAAATCACGTAACTTGCTGCTGTTAACGCCAGTTGCGTTCTGATGCGGCATTGATTTTTTTTTTTATACAATTTTCACATCAGATTGAACACAGGCATAGGCAAAGCGCAAGTTTGGCAATGAGATTTGCTTGGCTTGTTTACCTTCTTCCATTGTCAAAGTAGCTATGATTCAGCACTCAGTTCTTTCCCCTGATGCGCAAGTGAAAGAAGAGAGATGAAATCCCAAGTTATCAACAGAAGTCTAACCATCATAGTAGAGTGTCCTTAGGTAGAAAACTTTAACATCTCCTAATTACCTCAGCTACAGTACTACCCCATTTCAGAAGACAGCTGGCTGAGACTCTGCTACCTCTTCTTTCTCTCCTTTGACAGGAAGAGAGAAACAGGCTATGGAAAACCACTGAGGAGATGGTTTCCGGTGGAATTCTGGATAGAATGTGTTAAATGTGGAGAATCTCAGTGTGACCTATTGTAAATTTTTCCTCAAGTCTTTGTCACGGGCCTGCATGTCTCGACAAGTTGAGGTTGGTTTGCACTTCTAAAGCTGAAAGCTTGCTGTTTTCTTCCTATACCTTTTGCATGACTGATCTCAGATAGTTGGAACACCAGCCTTTAGAAGGACTGGCTGCCTTATTGGGCTTGCTGGTTCATTTGGGCCATGGGTAAGGGTCTCTCTGGACATAGGTTTACCAGAGATGTGGTATGGAAATCCTGGTTTGCATTTTGCATGTGTTGGCTGAGAACAAAGGCAAATGGAGTGAGGACACTTCTTGTAAATAGTATAGTAAAATCCTAGAAAAGAAGACGGTATCACAAACATTGTTTTATCCTAGTGTACAGCAGAAGAAAGTGGAGTTTGGAGTTATTAGATTAAGTTTGTCCCTGCCCTTGATGTGGAACATGGTGAGTCACGGAACCCTGAGTCTGAGTTTCTTTAATTGGAAAATGAGCCTTCTGGGCAAGAGGGATGGGCAAAGGATAGGATGGAGGGCGACATTGGCCTTACTGTCTGGTAGGATAAATAATCACCCCTGAAGATGTTTTCTTTTTTTCCCTAATCCCTGGACCCTGTGAATATGTTATCCTACACAGCACAGGGAATTTTGCAAAAGTGATTAGGCTAAGTGAGTTTGGTGAGTTTGGCCTGTGTTATTGGGATGAACCTAGGCTAGTCACCAGGGTGTTCATAAGTTAAGGTTGAGTGAGTAGTTCAGGGAGGGAGAAGGGTCAGAGTGACTGGCAGGAGATGGGATGGCAGAAGCCAGAGGTGGAGTCACAGCCCTGGAGTCAAGAGTGCAGGTAGCCACTAGGAGCTTAAAAAGTAAGGTAAATTAAATAAAAAGAGAGGAACAGTTGTGATCCGGAACTCTCACATCAGAGAGACCATTCGATGTTTCACCTTCTGCTTCTGACTCACTTCACTAAGCATGATGTTCTCAAGTTTCTTCCATTTGCCTGTAAAAGCCTCCACGCTGTTGGACTTTATAGGTGCATAGTATTCCATTGTGAGTAAATACTACAGTTGTTGTATCCATTGGTCTGTTGATGGGTATTTTGGTGACTCCCATATTTTAGCTATTGTTAGTTGTGCTGCTATGAACATAATTCTTATGTAACTTAAAATGAAAAACAAAGTGAAGCAGGGGGGTAGGGCGGGGAGGGAGGGAGTGAAAGGTAGGTAGAGGGAGAGACAAAAGGAGAGAAGGAAAGTCCTTGTCATCTTGACAAGATACGTAGGTGCACAAAATGCTAAACTTCATTTAACCTTAAATTTTGCACTTATACCTATCAATAAAATGGGGAAAAATAAAGCTATGAAAAAAAGAGGGGGACAGAATTTTCGGTCAGAGCTTAGACAAAGCAACAGCTCTGCCGACACCCTAACTTTACCCAGAGAAGACTAGTTTTGGACATCTGAGCTTCCAGATCTGTAATAAGTTTGTGTTGTTTTAAGCCATTAAGTTTGTAGGAATTTGCTATAGTAGCAATCATAAAACATTTAAGTATTTTGTAGTTCTTAAATGGTTCTCTATTTATGAATCACAAAGTGCTCTGTGGATATTATCACTTTTAAAATAGATGTTTTATATTCATGTAGATTTCCAGGTTAAGACAGGAAGACCACAGAATATAATAAGAGCTTCTCAATTATGTAGTGAACAGATTGTGTCTAACAATGTTAAGCCCATGGTATTGAATAATTCTTAATTGTGAAATTATTCGTGGTTATTAGCACCTGGGAGACGAGCGTTTTGAGGAGCGGCAGGTGTGTGTCTTACTTTCCATCCCTGTAGGTCTCAACCTTGGATGTTCTGTAGTGTTACCTGATGAGCTTATAAATGTCCTGTTGTCCAGGCTGTGTCCCTGAAAATCACATCAGAGCTTCTGGAAGAAGAAACAGTGCACAGAATTTTTTAAACCTCTCCAGGTGATTGCAGTGTGAGACAAGACTGAGACCCACCGTGGGGGTGCTGTCGCCTCTCAGTGAGACTATGAATCACTTCTCTTTGGAGACTGATGATCTAGATGTTCTTTTGAATTGGGGGGAAATGCTGTGTGGAGGACTCTGTCTCATTCTTCAGTGATACACATGAATCAGTGTATGAGCTGTGGTGTATGTAATCCTGGCAAGGAACGTGAAAGTACTAGTCACCCAACACTTTGGAGCTTGTTTCCCAAACAAATCTGGGTGCCTAATGGCACACACAACTTTAATCAGCAAATGCTGATTGATTAAACCCTGAGGTTTTTTTTTTTTTTAAGTGCTCATGAGGGCGACAAAAGGAAAGTGGGAGGCTTTCTCCCTCAAATTGGTGAGTCTCTTGGGAATCGATAAATACTGCTTTTAGTTCTGTCTTGTGTGCCTATGTCTCCAGTTTGAAGGATAAAATAATAAATTAGAAATCTCTTTCTTTAGAGCCACTGCTTCCAGCAGCCATGGTCTCTGAAGATCGTCCTTACTGCTCTCCCTTAGTGCTTTCAGCTGTGATGGGATGTGTCGCTGAGGCCGGCTCTGGGCTGCCAGTCACTCAGAGTGACTTGGCCTTCAACAGCAGGTGACATTATCTGCCTTCGGCATGTCACAAGGAGGATATTATAGATAAAATTATTTTTTTATACATCACACAGTATGGGACAGATGTCGCTGTTACATTTTCAAAGGGACTTCTGGGTCATGGCTGTAAAGATGACAGCCCATGGAATAAGCTTTCTGTGTCATGCTTACGAACAGTGGAGGTTCTTGTATTGTCTAGGATGCCAAGGTGGTGGCCAAGTAGAGACACTGGCTCTAGTCTCCTGTGACTTCTAACTGGTCATTTAAATTATTTGCTTTAATTTTCTCATCTACTAGTGGAAACACTACTGCTTGTTTTTTAAAAGGTTGTACTGAGTGAATCTGGATGTCTGGATCGTCGGGATTGTATTGTCTCTGTTTAAATCTTGGCTCTACACTGTCTCAGAGGTAGTCAGATACTCCCTTGTGTGTAAAATGAGTGAATAAGATGCCTTTGCAGAGGGTTGCTGTGAGGGTCAGGTAAGGCATCCTGTCCTTGCCCTTCCATCCAAGAGCGTGGGTGTTTGCTCTCTTTTTTTTCCTCCTGACTCTGTTCAGTAAACTTTTACCAGACACTCCTGGTAGAAGTTACACCGTAGATATGGTGTTTATGCATATTAGACACTCTTGTCAAGCAATTTGTTTGTTAGAAGTTTGACCTGAAATCCAACACAAAGAGGTGATGCGAAAGGAGGGATGAGTTGAAACCTGCCTGTTTCTGGAAGGTCAGAAATGCTCAGGTGGTTTATTGGTGCCAACCAGAATCAGACTGTAAGATGATTTTTAGAACTGTGGCTATCAGTAGGTAGTGCTGGGAATGAGTCAGAGGCAAGTTTTTGGCAAGTCGCTGGTGCATCAGGTGGTCCCTTGGGGAGGAGCCGTGGCTCTCTGATCTGATTATGGGCACAATCAATCATGTATCAAGGCAAACAGGGTGATCGGTGTTTCCATATGCCTGCCACTGTGCTAGCTGTTGGGGTTGTGTGGTTCCGGCCCAGATGGGGCTTCCTGGGTACCTGGAGACCTCCCAGCCTAAGGCTGACAGACGTCCAGTGCAAATGCTGGAAGGAACCTGGGTTAGCCTCCATTAGATTCCTAAGCTGAAGAAAAAAAAATAGTTGTTTAAATCATAAAGTTGTACAAAGTGTCTTTTGGACTCTTGTTTTTAGGTTTCATTTGCAAACAGGGTAACTGTGCTGTCACAAAAATAGAAAATTTTCATTGCAAATGGTGCCAATTGAAATCGCCTTTTGTCAACACTCCTTTAGTGCTCATTTCTTGAACCCTGATCCAGTAGGTGGAGTTTAAATCCTTTGATGACTTCAATGTTATTAATGATCAGAGGTATTTACCAAATTTGATGGGGATGATAATAGCCCTTTGTGTTATTTTTGATTCTTTTCTCAAGACTGGAGAGGAATTAGTTTAAGGATATAGAATAATTATATGAAAAGCTCAAGGAAAATGTGTTTTTGTACCAGTTTCATTTAAAACCACTTATGAAAAATGATGTGGATAATGATAATGACAGCATTCTGCTTCCAGGTAGTCACTCTGTGCCAGACAATATGCTGGGGGCTCTGCACACGTTTTCTTTTCTCGTCACCCAGCAACTGTGGCATGTCTCTTAGTGCTCACACTGTATCAGAGAGAGCCATGAAGCCGCAAGGTCGGGTAACTTGCCTGAGTTCAAATGGCTTGTCAGCGGAAGGTCTGCCGTTTAATTTCAGATGGGTCTGACTCATTCGCGCTGTCAACACTATTGTATTTTTGCTTAAGGCGAAATTCACAGTGAAGGGTTTGGGAGGAAAGGGCCTCTATAAGAGACAGCAAGAACGTATTAGCCCAGGTACTCAGCATATCCCTGACATGTTTGGATGAAGAGGCACCTTCATTAGATATCTTACCAATAAGCATACTGAGCAGGTCACAGTTACCTCAGGTCCCTCAAGTCCTGAGGGGACTTGACCCAGAAGCCACGTGCTCTTCAAATTCATGCAAGGAAGAGTCAAAACCAGTTATATACTAAAACTCATTGACGAAGGAGAAATCCATTTTGTTTTGGGTAATCTGAAACTACAACTAGAATTTGGATTCAATTCTAAAATTTATTTCTACATTTTTCAGAAAATGATACAGGCTTTGGTGTCAGGTTGGGGTGAGTTACTTCAATTTAGTAATTAATACCTCCTTTGTGTATGTCTGTTGGGATGAATGAGCATTAATGGCACTTAAAACGTTATAGTTATTTATTTTCTGTAATTATTCACTTATGACACATTTGACATAGCTTTAGAAAAGGAAGCCAAGTTCTCAACACTGTAATCATAGGTCCAGGGAAATTACTCAGGGTCACTTCACCATAGCAAAACTGGGGATTTTCTAAACAGGAAATTCTGGCCATACTACTGAGAATTAGGACTCAGTTTTGGGGTGCTGAGTGCCAGTGGCCATTTGCCTTGGGCAAGAGTCTAAATTCAGTTGGTCCTCTCTATCTTCAGGTTCCACGGCCACAGCCTCAATCAACCTCTGATCAAAAAATATTAGAAAGCATATTTTTACAGACTCCATACAGAATTATCTCTAAATAATATAGCATAAGAACTAAATTACATAGCACTGATATTGAATTAGCTATTAAAGGTAACTTAGGAAGGATAAAAAGTATACAGGAGGATGAGTAGGTGGTATGAAAATACCTTGACATTTTATGTAAGAAACTTGAGTATCCCTGGATTTTGGTATTCATGGGTGTCCTGGACCCAATTGCTCTTAGACACCAAAGGATATTGCACTTAGGTCGTGACCTGTGGATCCCCAGCCCCACCTCCACACTGGGTGGAGCCAGCCTGATGTGCTGTCTCTCTGAACTCAGCTGAGTGAGGTAGTCTTCTGGCTTCTGGTTGGGTTTAGCTAGTGGCAGGAGATTGGAGGATGAGCAGAGAGAGGTCACAAGATGCCACCTCCACGTATCCCACACCCTCTTCGCCTGATCTCATTTTCTGTCTACTCCCTAGTTCTTGCTGAGAGGCTGTCTTCTGTGGCTGCCAGCTTTCACTGACTCTGGTGGCAGTGCCAGTCTTGCCTCCTGGTCCCTGGGATTGGAAGGGATTCGTTCCCCTTGTTGCTGATTCCTGGGAGCCTCAGTTGGACCCTTAACCGTGTGGCCCTTCTCTAGTCTCTCTCCATGTGCTTCTTAGGAGTGTCCAGTACAGGTCACGCATGTGGTAAAAGTGAAGGGTTATTACTCGTTAGTCTGTTAATGTTTATTTAGCCAAAGTGTATTAATTTTCTTTTGTTGGGCAGTGGTAAAGGTTGCCCCAGGGCCTTGTGTCTGCTAAGCATGTACTCGACCATTGAGTTACACCCCAGGCTTGCCCCCACATACACACACACACACACACACACACACACACACACACACACACACACAGTATATTTCACACATAGCTACATACAAACGTAGAGCTTCCCTGTTAGGATATGGAATCATTCGGATATGTGGTATAATTATTAATGGTCAGAGAAATTGTGGAAGCACTGATACCTCTTGCACCAAGGACAAGCAGTCTGAAAACTTTAAAATAATGTGATGGCCAGAGAATGAGAGAGCCCATAAGAGGCCCCCTCTTTCTGCCATCTTGCGGGATTTAGCTGACTGATGTAATAGAAGCCCAGAGGCAGTTTCTGATTCAAGTGCCTGCTGTGCACCATGCATGGTTCTTGGTGCTGGGGATGCAGCACAGACAGAAGCCACTGGGGCTGATGCGGATGGGATACAGGGCAACTCCAAGTGCAGAAAACGTGAGATGACATCAGGTGTTAGAAGATGCTGTGCTTGTGGAGGAAAACCACAAAAGGGAGAGAGTGCTACAGGACATTGCCATCAGTGAAGGCGCCCAGGGAGAGCCTTTGGAAGAAGGTGCCTTTTGGGTGCGGGCTTGGTGGAGGTGGAGAAGAGATCTGTCAGTATTTGAGATGAGAGAGAACAACGAGAAGGAAGGTGAGGCCATGCTATCGCCAGTAAGGACAGAATGGAGGAAGCTGGGCTTGGCCAGCGGAGAGGGAGAGGATTTCGGGCAGGACCTGCAGAGGGTACAGGAAATGTGGTGCATACCTCCAGAGGATTGAAGGTGGTGGTGACAAGCTGTGACTTGGGTTGGGGCACCTTTACTCTGGTGACTGTACTGGCAGGAGGTTGTAAGGTTGTAGGTGGGAAGAGAAGCCAGACCAGTATATTGCCCATTTTTCCAGTGATAGGATTGGTGCTTGGACCAGAAAGGAGTAGTTGGATTGTTTCTTGAGAGAAAAAGTCTTGGTGTGATTCTGAAGTTTTTTGTACTGAGTTGTTGAAGGGGAATTTGCCATTAGCTGAGGAGGAAGACTGTAGAAGCGTGGTCCAGGTATAGACTGTGGGGGAGACAAGAATTCTGTTGCGCGCATGTTAACTTTACGATGTTCATGAGAAACCCTGGTAGTGACTTCAAATCTGTTACAATTGGTGATGTTTGAGTAGCACTTTGAGTTAAAAATCATGTCAAGCTTGGCGGTCCCGTTTCTCTAAGGTGTGTTTTAAGAAAAATAAATGTTTTTGCTGTGATTGTGGCAGTGATTTTGAGAGCTGGCCCCAAGGCAGAATATGTGATGCCTATATTTCTCATTGATTCAAAACCACTGCTGTATAATTAATGATTCTAGGACACTTAGGGGGATTTTTACTGAGTCAGAAGAGACTTGCTACTTTTACTAGTTCTGCCTGTAAGTATACTAAACCTTTTTTTTTTTTAAGAGCAGAATTAAGTGACTGGCATTCTGCAATGAAGGTTCCAAGTTGGTCACAAAGCAGACCCCGCACGCATAGAAATAGTACATTTAGTAAAGCACTGAATTGTCTCTGTGTTAAATCTTTCATGCCATTTTATAGATGTATTTTTGCATTTATTTATTTACTTACTTATTATTGCAGTGCTGGAGATTGAGCCTGGGGTCTACTTGTGCATGCTGGGCAAGCACTTGACTCCTGAGCTGTGTCCTCAGTGCTAGTTTTGCTTGTAAATGTTATTTTGGCACATCTCTTTTTCTTCCTCTGGTTATTCCTGAAAGTTCTGTCTTCTTGCTGGACATACTGTGTTGCTCGCGATACTGAAGGAACAACACTCAGTGCAGGGAAAGAATACTGATGTCTGTTAAGCATCCAATATTTGTGCTACTCTCGCCTAATGCTCAAAACAGTATTTTGCGGTAGGTGTAATTATCCCTCAATTACAGGTGAGGAAATTGATACTCAGTTAGGTTACATGATCACACAAGGCTGTGTAGCTAATCGGTGGCAAAGTCGAGATTCAAATGCAGGCTTGCGCGTTTCCAAGGTCCAGGGCGTTGGCTTTGGTCAGAACGTTCTCTTTAGGTGGTTTAGTGCTTCTGGATGTCAGTGAATCGGATTGTCTAGCGTCTTACAGTTGAAGGAAAAGAGACCAGTTTTAATATTTCTGTGCCTAAGGTTCTCACAAATATTTTTATGAGTTTTCCAGAATGTACGAAGCACCCACTGTGTAACAGGTATTTGTGCGGTGTTGGGGAAGGCATGGCAGTGTTCATGGGGCTTTTTCCTCTGGCCAACATTCTTTAAGGAGCTACAAGGCTCAGGGCTAGAAGGAAGGCCTGGGGAGGATGTTGCCGTGTGTCTGGGACCGTGCTTTCCCCACCTCAGCCTTTAAGCCAAAGAATTGTCGAGGCCATAGGGGTGGAAAAGAAAGCCCTAGGCTGCAGCAGCAGGGTCCTGAGGACAGAGCTGTGAACAGGTCAGAAGCAGCAAGGAGGTTGAATTAGGGGGATGCACAGGTGTAAAAGGTTAGAGAGAGGCCATGAAGGGGCCTAGTTCCTTGGCAGAAAATGACTGGTACACCCTGAACTTTTATTTCATGACGCTGTAGTAGACTTCCAAGATAATTTTTTGAGGTTGCCTGGTTGGATCGAAATTAAAAAGTGTGTGTCTCATTCTCTTTGCACTGCAATAACAAAATGCCATGGACTGGTTGGTTTACAAACAGCACAGTTTTATTTCTGACCGTTCTGGAGGCTGGAAACTCAAGAGCAGGGTAGATTTGTTGCCTGGTGAGGTTCCTGGTTCACAGATGGCACATTCTAGCTGTGTCTTCCCAATACAGGAGGTGAAGAATTGTCTCCCTTGAGTTTGTTTTTATGAGAGAACTAATCTGATTCACAAGGCTTGCCCCTCATGACCCAATCACCTCCCGAAGTCCCACCTCCTAATTCCTTCACATTGGCGATTAGCTCGAAAAATGCACATTGTATGGGGAGACTGTATTGAGACTGTAGTAAATGTTTTGAACTCCTTTCTTTTTCTTTCCTGTGGTGCTAAGAATAAAAACGAGGGCCACGCACTTGCTGGGCAAGCTCTCTGCCACTGAGCTACACCGCCAGCCTCTTAGCCAAACTTTTGAGTGGCTTGATAAGTAGCTGTCATCTGGATCCCTTGAAGAAGGGGTTTATAAGTGCAGTTGTCGTCTGTAGCTTTTGTTGATAGAAGGTTGATTTTGCGTAGACCAAGTAGCATGGTAAGCTGTGAATGTATCTACCCATATAAAATGAAATGACGAAAGAATTTTCCAAATCTTCTTTGAAGAAAGCAAACTTTTTGATTATAAACTTCAAAGTTCAGTATCTAACTAGAAGAGAGATCAATGTTATTTTAGCACAAAAGCTCTCAGATGGCTGAGTCCCTGTGAGCCACGGCCTATGTGGCCTATACACTTGATGCTCAGGTGGCATGGGCTGGTATGCGGGTCTGAGAGCGGGCACTCTGAGCTCACTCGATTGTGTAGTGAGGTTTTTTTTTTTTTTTAATCAGAGATCTTAGCATTTTCTTTTGTTTAGTACAGCCTGTCACCTCTGCAAGTGAATAAGAAAATTCTTGTAAGCCTTCCTACTGTAGGAAAATTCTACAGTGTCACCATTTTTGTTCCTTGTGTCTGATGATGGCCTATGGGTGAAGTGGGAGAAATAAAATGAGTGACATAGGCTCTTTTTTTTCTGGCTCCACATAAATCAGTAAACACTAGGGTGAGGAAGTGGATAAATGCCTTTTTTACAAAGCCATAGTGACTATCTAAAGGTCATCAGAGCCTTTAAAAAGTAGGTTCAAATGCATTTTTTACAATCCCCTGAGAAATCAAGTTCATTACCCACTGGATTTAAAGGTTTGAACACAGATGACCTACGAATTAGGTTCCTGTTATTTTCTCACAGCCCCTAGAGTTCTTGAGGAGCCTCAGGATGAATAATTTTTTGGCTTGTTCATAGAAGCTTATTTCTTATATAAAATATCTATTTTAAATATCCTTCAGCCTAAAATACTTTCTTATTTAGGAACAGCAATAACAACAAGTATGCAGAAAATGCCAGAACCAGCATGCCTTATTCTACCAGGAGAACATAGTGAATGTTTTCCTTTGACTATGGTGAGGGGTGACAGTAGGGTGTGGTATTTATGGTTCCTCGGTAGCCAGTTACTCATAACTCTTCAGGTTAATTATGCAAGTATGTTCATGAATTTGGTTTTCACTTTCATACAGAATGATAAGCTTTATTTGTGCCTTGTAAAAATTTTAATTGTATGCCTTCTGGATACATAGGGACTTATTGAATCCCCTTTTTCATTTACTTATTTTTACTTGTTTGTTTTCAATCTGGTAAAGTGCATATAACATAAAAGTTCTCAATGTAGGCATACTTACATGTATAGTCAGTAGTATTCATGCATCATAATATTGTGTGGCCATCACTAGAGTTCTTTATAACTCTTCATTTTGTGGACTTAAACTCTGTACCCATTAAACGCTGCCTCTTCTGACCTTCCCTCAACACGTAGCAACCACCATTCTCTTTTCTGTCTTTGATTTTTGTAACACTGGGGATCTAACCCAGAGCTTTATACATACTAAGTAAGAGCTCTATCACTGAGCTATACCCCTAGCCTGATGATTTTTGACTGTACTATTTGTTCTTTTGTTGCTGGCTTATTTCACCTATTGTCATGACTTCAAGATACACCCATGTTTTAATAGGTCAGAATTTCCTTCCTTTTAAAGGCAGAGTAGTACTCCCGTGTGTGGATATACCACGTTTTTAAAAATTCAGTCAGTCATTTGCCTATAGACACTTGGATTTCTTTTTCATGTTTTGGCTATTACAAATACTACTGCTGTAAACATAGGATTTAAACATCTCTTCAAGACCCTGCTTTTGATTCTTCTGCATATGTACCTAAGTTTGAATTTCTGTGTTATATGGTATCTCTGTTTTTAGTTTTTTTATTTTCAGGAACTACCTTACTCTTTTATAGAGTGGCTGGTGCTATGGGTTTTAAACCAATAGCCAATCGAATGTTGATATCTAATTTAGAGAGGTTTAAATGGAGAATCCAGTGAAAACAGCTAGAAACATTCAGTCAATCTAAGTCATTTCCAGAAAGCTGACTTTTCTGGAGATTGTGAATGAGCTGAAGAAAAAATAGTTTTCTGAGTCACTCAGCAACTCTGTGTGGGGCATTCTAAAACCCTAGAGAGGTCTAAATTTGAAAATACAGGACACTTGTGAAGAAAATCATCTAAGTAGGCACCTATACTCTGAAAGGCCAGGTTGCTGTGGCTGAAAGGGTTGCCGGCTTCAGCCATGAACAGAATGAGACTCGGTGACGTGAACCAGGAAGACAGCCCTGCACCTGACCTTCTGCCATGAGGCCAAAGGGCCTCACACAGTCCTAATTTTTGTAAAAACAAGTCTGTAGAGAAACAATGCCTTTGTAATGATTGGCTTGAATGTGACAGCGGCCATGCTTGTTCAAGCAGTGACAGTGGCCTCCCGAAGAGAAGCAGGCCTCTGAGAACATGGAAGAGTGTGTTGTGCATTTTCATTTGGTTTGTGGTCAGCTGTCAGTTAATAGAACTGTGCTAGAAATCAAGGCCACAAAGGGTCTTTCAGGAAATGCTTAGAATGTGGAGTTATTCTGACTCTCATTGTGTTGGTGAGAAAATGGAACAATGCCTTGTTCATAACAAATTGTTCAGTAGGAAAAAATGTAATAAGTGGAAGTGCAGTTTAAGAAAATAACACAGTGAGTTTGATAAATGTGTGGTAAAATAAATGAACCTCTGAAAACACCCTTAGAACGGATTTGCTTTTGTATTCTCTTGGTAGCTTTGTTTTATTTTGTGGTACATCGAATTGAACCAGAGGCTCTTGTTTGCTAGGCAAGTGCCAGCTCCTTGTGCAAGCTTTCAGGCGATTCCTTGTCGTACAGTCCTGAGGTCTTCTCAGTTTCCCTTCTGTCTTGATAAGTGAAGTTTTATTGGAACGCAGCCATGTTTGCTTACGTATTCGATGTGGTTGCTTTCTGCTACAATGGCAGAATCCAGCCACAGAGACTGAATGGCTCACAAAGCCTAAAATATTACCACCTGTCCCTGTATAAAAATTAGTATTGACTCCTGTTCTAGAACCTTGCTACTCAAAGCAGCACTGGAAAGTCATTGGCCCATCAAGTGTGATAAGCCCTGACCACGCCAGTTCTTTACCTGCACGGAGAGTCTTCACTGATTGGACTTTGAGTAATTATAGAGAGGATTTGCAAGCAAGTGTGCACATTTTTTTGACCTCTACCCTTTCAGAGGAAGAGGATATCTATCCCTTATCATTTCTCAGCACGCTTCACAATTTTCCAAGTTAAAGAATTAGTAGGCTAGAAAAGGCAGACCTTGACTCCGGCCTGATTCTTACTTGGAAGGACGGTCACCAAGATCTCACTGCTCCATACCAGAAATACTCAGTCCCATCTTGTATTCATTTATTTATTTATTTATTATCCTTAAACAAACCATCTAGATTTGCAGCACAACACAGTGGTGAAATATGTCATTTTGTAACTGTTATTAATGGATAAGGGACAGTTTCACAGATATTGGTTCCTTGAGCCACAACAGCCAGTGTCATATCACAGTGTGTGTCTGGAGATATTTGTTACATGCTCCTCCCACTTTGAAAAAATGAGCTTTAATGTCCAAAATTTCAGGCCTTTTAGTGACTTTTTATGAGTGCCAGTAGAAATCTCTGCTGATTAGCCTGACAGTGTTATTAAACATCCATCATACATGGAACCCTGTAGACATTTCTAAAACGCAGAAGAAGGAATCTGTGACAGGTTGTGCATGACTTCTGACCACACTTCCCATGGTGCCATGAGTCTTTCTCTCAACCAGTCTCCTGAGGTAGGTAGTCAGAACCAGGTTTGTATGTGCCTTCTGTTACCAGAGAGGACAGGCGCTTCTGGAGACAGAAGCTGGGCAGAACCAGAAAGGGAGGAAGAATAATGGTGCGTTTAGCTAACTTTACTGTCAGAGGTAGAGAAAGGAAAGAAGTCACTAGCTGGGGAGGATAGACCTTGCGATCAAAATATCACCCCCCTCTTCCCCAACCTGTAGAGGTGCATGTCTCTTCATTGTACTATCTGAGTAGCCATTAGACAATTGGATAGGATTGTCACTATTAAACATGTAAATCCTTTTTGATATTATTCTTCTATAGGACAGTTCTCCCCTGGAACAAAAGGATCTCTGAAGTGCTAGGCCTGCACATGCTGGGTCTTGGGTTCTGGGAGGTGGCATAGAACTTTGCAAAGGGCAGGGCTGTATGTTAGGCTGCCTAGGATCCAGGGACCCCGCAAGTCCATCCGTGAAGTCACAAGCTACAAGTAAACAGAATAATACAGCAAATGTGACACAATTAGGTGGAACTGGGAGTTTCCAATTTCGAATGCGAATCTTTGGAAGAGAAAGAAGACCCACTCTGTAGTGACACCCTCAGATTTATGGGTTGTGGATAAAAAATCATAATCCTAGCAGATCTTGCTGGTATAAAGATTTGCCTGTTTGATGAGAACAAATCTTGTTCGGTTTGAGTAGTATAGACTAGGTGGTTTACAAACAAAAATTTCTCACAGTTCTAGAGGCTTAAAGGGTAAATGTAAGGAATAGTCATATTCAGCGTATGGTGGGGGGAAAGGGCAAACATTCTCGCTTCAGCGTGTGTGTGTGTGTGTGTGTGTGTGTGTGTGTGTGTGTGTGTGTGTTGATTTCATTCATGAGGGCTCAAACCTCATGACCTAATCACCTCCCAAGTCCTTATTTCCTAATCCTATCATTTTCTGAGATGTGATTTCAATATATGAATTTTGAGGGAATGCAAACATTCAGGGCACTGTAGACTTCTCTCAGGAACCATAAGTTGTGTGTATTTCCTAATTGTGTCCACCAAAAGGTCTGACCAGTAGCCATGAGCACTCCTATTACCCAGGTTTTGGCATTCAAATGACATTTTTTATCCCTTTGGGGATGTGCCTGATTCTGGGCCTGGGGCAGGGTAAGTGTGTGAGCCTGAAATACCTTTTTGTGCTACAAATTAAGGAAGTACTCCGAGAGTGGTGGGAACATGTCAAAAGGACACTGGAGCCAACTAGTTGTTTCTTGTAATGGTCAAACTGGGCACTGTTTCAGCCTCAGAAGTACAGTAGTCATAGTAGAACTGTGAAATCTTGAGTTCGTGTCACTACAAACAGATAAGAAACAAGAACATTCTACCTGTAGAGGAATGCCAAATTGTAAATGTTAAACAAAGAATGAGATTTTTAAAAAATCATCACTTGTCAGTCATTCATAATTGAGTCAAGCAAGAAATTTTAAAGAATGATAAAATTGGAGAACAAAAGTTTGATGAGGAAAAGGATGTTTATGTAGCCCCCTCAATATGTATATTAAATATAGACTCTGTATCGAATACTCAGGGAGATGCACGTGGTCAGAGTTGATGTAATGCAACTGCCTTGGGAGGAACAGGAAGGCTGCAGTCTCATTTCTGCCAGTCCTCCCCTAAACATGAAGAATAACCCGAATACATTCTGGGACAGGCCCAAATTAAAGAGTATTCTATGAAATAATTTCTGATGATTTTTAAAACTGTCAAGGTCATAAAAGTCAAGGAAAACCAAAAGAACAGTCTCAGACTGAAGATCTGAAATTGGCTAAAGAAATGTGACATGAAGATGAAGTAAATGATCTCGGACTACTATTATCCCTTGCATTGTCGGAAAGACAGTGAAACCTGAGTGGTATCTGTGGCGATGTACCAATGTTGATTTCCTGATACTAGAAGTTGTCTTGTAGTTATGTGGAAATAATTTGAGCATATACGAGTTCTGGGACCTCAGGCCTGCAGATGACTGTCAGAGGGTCCTCCCCTAAATTTGTGGATGTCAGGTATTGAGTCGCAGCAATGAAAAAGTAACTGCAACACCATGTATTTTAATTTTTTTTTCAGTAAGGCCTCATTGCAATTAGTTTTTATTCATTCTACCATTATTCAGTGGTTACTGAATGCTAGTCATTGCCTACATCCTGAAGAGAGAAAACAGACCAATCTCTCTGTCTTGAGGGTCTTCTTCTTGGTTAAAGTAGATGCTGATAATCCAAGTCATTGAGCAAGCACCTCACTTGGCCAGATGCCTGGTGTGATGTGAGTCCTTACCCTTCAGGAGTTTACTTCCCTGTGGGGAGACACAAATAAAGAGAATATAATCCAGTATAGAGAGGTGCCCCAGAAGTAGAAATGAGGTAAGATTTCTTGGAGGAGGTATTGGCCATATGGGCTGACTTTTTTGCCAAGCCCTAAAGGAAAGGGTAATGTTGCAAACACTGAAAATGAAAGATGAGAGAGGAA